>RJWJ010004244.1:0-77628 GCA_004363605.1 Indri indri
GAAGGCACTGTGATAGAGAATGAGAATACAAGGATAAATATACGAAGGTCCTTGCCTGACCTTTTGAAAACTGAAGCACTGCCTTCGTAGATAAAATCCTCTGGAGTGCTCATGCTCAAATCATTATTTCTTGTCAGCTTCAGAGCTAGAAAGTGTACCTGACACGGGAGAAGTGGGTTTTTATTAATCAAGTGCTTCTACAGTCTCCCCTAAGGTTATGTGAAAACGTACAACTTATTGAAATGCATTAAAAAAACTCACTTTGTTAATTGTAGAGTCTATTTTAAAGCCAGTAGATTTGATGTGACTATATTTCAGAAAAATATTAATGATTCAAAATTTTAATTGAGAATCTGGAAATACAGATACTTGAATGGACTCCCCAGTAATTTGGGAGTGATGATGGTATTTTCTACAGTAATGTTGAACATACATGATTTTAAAATTATATTCTAAAAAATTTTTGTAATTTCATTGAATCTGATGTGTCATAAACAGTAAATACATTTTTAATTTATGTACTATTAAAAAAGAGAAACAGTGCCAAATAACAACATACAGTCATTGGTCAAAACATCCTTTTTCCAGTATCTTATCAAAATGGGAAAATTAGCATTGAAATTAATAAAATAGAATATAAAAACACAAATATACACATATTTTCTGTTTTTTTTTTTAAATAATTGGTACATTACCTGCACTTATTAGAAATGATATAGACAGATCCTATGTACCCTTGACCTAGTTTCCCACAATGGTACCATCCTACAAACTACACAGTATGATACCCAATCCAAGAAATTGAGATTGACACAATCCACTGATCTTATTTAGATTTTCCTAGTTTTACATGTACTCATCCATGTGTATGTATGCACGTGTATGTATACTTTATACCAAGAAAATGTTCATGTGCCTATTTGTGCATCCAACAGTACATTCAAAATTCAGAACAATTCAATTACCACATGGACACTTCACGTTGCCCTGTTGCCTGACCTTCTTTCCAGCCCCAAACCGCAGCAATAACCACTGGCAACCACTAATATGTTCTCCAATTCTATAATTTTTTTCATTTCAAGAATGTTATATAAGTGGAATCATATAATATGAAATCTTTTATTATTGACTTTTTTTTCAGTCAGCATGATCTAGAGATTCATTCAAGTTGTAGCAAGTTTCAACTGTTTGTTCTTTTTCATTGCTGAGTAGTATCCCATGGTATGAATGTACTGTAGTTTGTTTACACATTCACCATATAAAAACATCTGGATTGTTTCCAGTTTTTGGTTACAACAAATAAAGCTGCTCTGGAGGTTTGCGTACAGATGAACACAAGTTTTTTTGTGAACATAAGTTTTCATTTCTCTGGGAAAAATGTCCAAGAGTACAATTTCTGGGTCTTATAGTAATTATATGTTTAGTTTTACAAAAATCTTTCAAACTGTTTTCCAGAGTGGCTTTACCCTTTTGCAATCCATATTCCTGCCAGTATATTGTGTTATTGCTATTTTTTGTTAAATTTTAACCATTCTAATAGGTATATGGTGATATCTTGTTTTAATTTGCATTTTGCTAATGGCTAATGGTGAACACTTTTTTATGTGCTTGCTTGCTATTTGTATATCCTATTCAGTGAAATGTCTAAGTCTTTTGTCCATTTTCTAGTTGAATTGTTTGCTTTTTTCACTGTTTGCTTTTGACAGTTCTTTATGTATTCTAGTTATCTAGTTCCTTTTTGGATATGTAGTTTGCAAATATTTTCTCCCTCTGTATATAGCCTATTTTCTCATCCTCTTCAAAAGGCCTTTCCCACAGCAACAGCTTTAAATTTATCAATTTTTCCTTTATGGATTATTCTTTTGGTGTCAAGTATAAGAACTCTCTGCCTAGCCCTAGATCTCAAAGATTTTTCTTCTATTTTTTTCCTAAAAGTTTTGTGATTTTACGTTTTACATTTAAATCTGTGATCCATTTTGATTTAATTTTTATATAAAATTTAAAGTTTAGGGTTTTGGGTGTTTGTTTTTTTTTTTTGTCTTTAGTTGTCCAACTGCTCCAGTACCACTTATTGAAAAGGCTGTCATTTCTCCACTCAATTGGCTTTTGTAACTTTGTTGGTATTAACTGATCAACACATAAGTGTACATATAAGAATAACATCTATTGGATGTCAGGCAGGGGGGAGGAGGGAGAGGGGAGGGGGAGGAGGGGACGGGTCTATGCATACACAATGTGTGCAATGCGCACCATCCGAGGGATGGACACGCTCGAAACTCGGACTTGAGGGGGCGAGGGACGGGCAAGGGCAACGTACGTAACCTAAACATCTGTACCCCCATAATATGCTGAAATAAAAAAAAAATTGGGCACGAGTGTATATTTTTGAATTTCAAAATATCGCTGGTCTTCTGGCCAGGCCTCAGTGTTATTTCTTATCTCCAACCCCAATTAAGCAATTTATGTTTTACTTTAATTTTCTATAAAAGATTTTATACTTTCTGCATTTTTAAGCTTTATAAAAGTAAGACTAAAAACTTCACAAATTTTAATAATTCACACATTCTTTAGTAACAAGATTGTATTATCTAAATAAATAATAAACATCTCATAGTTCTAGCCATAAGAGAAAGAAATATGAAGATTTCAAACTGAGCCTGACTGAAAGGAAGGAGTTTACTTAATAGGAATGAGTAAGATACTGGCATCATTTTATACATACTAAACACATGTTCATTTTTCAAGGTAATAGCTATTAATCAGAGCAATGTGATAGCAAAATACCTTTGACAAAGTCTCTAGGTTCTGCTAGGGAAACAAAAAAAAAAAAGCTTCAACTTTAGGTCATTTTCTCAGCATTGTCAATCTATGAACTGTAGGACAAATAAAGTTTTGTAAATAAAATTTTATTGACATGTTACCATGCCCATTTGTTTACATACTGCCTATGACTGCTTTCATGCTATTCGGACAGATTCAAATATTTGCCATAGAGACCATTTAGCCAGCAGAGTCTAAAATAGTTATTATCTGTGTATGTCAAATTTTCCAACCTCCTGGTTTATTGGAGGTGACATGTTTAGTTCCTTGGAGATTATAGGACAACACTTATTTAGAAAAGAAGGAGGCTGCTAAATATGAAAAGATTATTGTTGTTAACTTGTACATATGTAGGGAATGCCCAACTTCTGAGAAAAGTGTGGTCCAAATTTCATTTGTATGTAATTCACTTTTCATAAGAATGTATTCACTAACTCATAATATTCCCTTCTTACCTACAGCATAGAGAAAAATGGGTTTGGGGGCCAGCTTACTAACTAGCCAGAATCTAATATATGCACGTATATCATACATATGATATAGATGGGCATTTTAAAGTGAGTGTTTTGTAGACAGCATGTTGTTAGATAATGCATTTTATCCACTCTACCATTAATCTGTCTTTTAATTGATGTATATATACCATTTACATTTAAGGTAATTAATGACATTATTGAATTATTAATATTGATGTTAGGCCTTAAAATCTGCTATTTTATTATTTGTTCTCTGTGTCCTATGTATCCCATTCCTGTGTTTCTCTTTTATCACCTGGTGGGTTATTTGAGTATTCTTTAGGATCCCATTTTTATTTATTTATAGTGTGTTTGGTTATATCACTTGTCTTGTTTTCTCAGCGATTACTCTATTGGTTACATACATAACTTATCACAGTTGACTGATATTGACATTTTGTATGGCCTTGAAGTACAGAAAACTTACTTCCACTTAGGTCCTTTTATCCTCCCCACTTTTTAAGCATAATTTTCCTACATACTTCCTCTTCATCTCTTGCTCCTCACATTGGATGATGTTATAACTTTGCTTCAATCATCACATATGATTTAAGAGACTCATGAGAAGTAAGTAGTCTATATTTTTCTTATGTTTTAACAATTCCAGTGTTCTTTCATTTTTGAAGAACTGCTATCATTTTATTTTTTGTCTGAGCACTTCCATCAGCCATTCGTTAAGGAAAAAAAAAGATAAATATGTATCACAAAGGGCAGGGAAATAGTTTACAATGACAAGTTTTCCAAAGTAAATGATCTAAGAAAAGAAAGGTTAGGGTCCTAGAGTTAAGAAAAGCCTGTCCGAAGTTTAGTCAAGCTGGGGAGAAAGCTAAGGCCAGTTTGGTAAATATACATATTCATACATAAATGACCATATAATAATATATGATATATACATTTACTTAAACATACATATACATGTATTTGTATATATGCATTTATATGTACACACATATTCACTTAAGCATATATACACACATGTATTATACATATACACATACACATATATTATATACATACATATGTATATAAATTTACATGACAATTTATTGTAAAATTGTTCGTAATGATGAAACTTGGAAGCAACACCAAACCTATCAATATAGATATTGTTAGTTAAATTTTGATTCTCCCATATCATGTAATACTTTGCAGACATTAAAAACAATGGCTTAGATTTATCTGTAACGATCATGGAAAGATATTCTAGACATTATATCAAAAAAGTGAGATGGTAAAGATGGTGAAATGATTAGATGGCTAGATAAAATGATCAGAAAAAAAAGTTCAAAATAAAAACTAAGGATGCAAATTCTATATTGCAAATATTTATATCTTGCAGAAAAGATAGTCCATTCATTTATACACCTGGTTTAAAAACAATTAATTTTCCACAGATTTTTATGTATCATATTTTCTATGTAGGGTTAGTCACAGTCATTCTCTTTTCTGTTCTGCATGTTAAATGTGGCATTTAAAAATTAAGTATTTAAAATAGTATGTAAATATTGAAATTTGTACTAAACCAAATTATTTGCTAAACTGTTCATTATAATTTACACAGCTAAGTTTGGGATCTCAGAGTATATGACTAATTGTTGTGCATCTATCGCATGCACATAAGTCCTAGTAATTAAGTTTGGGTTTTTTTGTCTCTTGCTGATTGATCTTGAAAATTTATATTTGAATAATCTATATTTAATATTGATAACAAATGGAACATCCTCAAGTCAAAGCAATTTTCAGGATTGTTTTGATTATGACTATTTTCAAATGTTCATATTTTTATAATATTTTACATTCAAATATTTCCAAAAACAATTTAAAATCTAAGCACCAATTTTAATGTTATCATAAATGAACATAATTATCTGAGAAAGAATGTGTGTTTAAATATAAAGAAATACATGAAACTAAGAGGCAGTGTAGAAAGTTTAAAAGAAAATTGATTAAAAAGGAATGAGAACGTGTTACCTTGCACAGGAAGAACTCATTTTCAAGCCAAATATTGAAAATCCATTCAGTCAAATGTATATTTTTTCTTGCCTTTAAAAATTGCAATTCCCTTCCCAAAGCTTTGAATGGAAAGTGAAGTTTGTAAAACACCATTCTTCGGTTATGGGAAAGCTAAAGTCATTGTTGAACTTGCTAAATTACTCAATTATTCCAAAAAACGTCCTTCAGGGATTGCCAAGGGTGATGGTAATGAATGAAATTGATCTAATCTAGCACACGAAAAAAATTTCTTGGAGTGGAACACTTGTTTCACAAAGGAATCTTTAGGGAAATAACTGGCAAAATCATCCTTTTTTCATGGAAAGAAACTTATTAAGATGACATATAAGAGAAATCATGGACATTTT
This sequence comes from Indri indri, assembly GCA_004363605.1. Lineage (NCBI taxonomy): Eukaryota > Metazoa > Chordata > Mammalia > Primates > Indriidae > Indri > Indri indri. Next base: position 5,696 of record RJWJ010004244.1, read on the forward strand.
AAATCCTAAAGCAAAGCTTGTCTATTAAAACCTCACAATAACACTGGATTCAAGGGAGTTTACAAGCATCCTGAAACAAGAAAATGCCTCAGCTTTTGGCTCAGTTATATATATACATTTTTGGCCAAATCTTTGTAGTTCTTCTTATGCAGTAAGGTGAAATTTAATTTACTTTATGATCTGTCAGGTACGGGCTTCAAGACTTTGATCTATTTTAAAGGCTGGTACTAATAAATGGCACTGCAACTTTCATTCATAAAGTAAAGCTACGATGTAGGACCCTACAGTACTGGACCCAGTGATGAAGTACATCTCTACTATACTTGACAGCTTTCAAAGTTCCTTTATATATATTTACTTAGTTGAATACTTTCAGAACCTCAGCAACTGTTATAACAACCACAATACTTTAATTAATTTTGCCACCTACTCTACTCCTTTTTGACAGCAGCTGCCTATTGCTACAGAAAAACAGAAAACCATGCTGCCTGATATCATTTTAAATTCATGACCGGGGATCTCAAGTGGGTCCTTAGCACTGCCAGGCAATTTTACTATATTTCCCTCATCACTGTACTTTCTTACTTTCTACATAACTATTTCACGTCTTCCTTCTCCTGTCTCTCAGCTGGTAACTTTGTTTCTCATTCCTCTCAAACCACTGTCATAGAACTGACTAGTAATCTCTACATTGTGAAATCCAAGAGTCAATTCTCATTCCACATCTTGTTAGTCCACTTAGCAGCCCATAACACTGCTAACCACACTACTACTTGAAACTTTTTATTGCTTGAATCCAGGATATCAGTCTCACTTGGTTTACTTACATTACTATTTTTTTTTTCTTTGTAGATTTCTCCTCCTTTCTCTGACTTCTAAGTACTGCAAATGCACAGGACTTAGTCTCTGCATATCTCTTCTTTATAATTAATCTATTTTGACTTTATACAAAGTGTTTATTTAAATACCACCTAAATATGGATGACTTTGAATTTGCATATTCAGCTACATTCACTCTCTTGAACTTCAGATTGAAATATTTCGACCGCCTATTTAACATTTTTTTCTCGAATATATTAATAGGAGGCCTCAATGTTAATGTATACAGAAAGAACCTCTGTTCTTTCCCTCATGAAAACGCTCATTCCTGAGTATATGGCAACTCATTTTTCATTTACTTAGACCATCCTTGACGGGTCCATTTTTTCATTCCTCACATCCAATTTATTAACAAATCCTGCTGACTTTACCTATGAAAAACATCTAGAATGTGACCAAGCCACCATCCTCTCACCAGCATTATTGCAATCACATCTTTTTTTCTCTAACATTTTCTCTTTTTTAACCTATTTTCAACATAGTAATTGTGTTATGTAAAGTACATCAAATACAATCACTTCTGTGCTCTAAACCCTTCAGTGCGTCTTCATTTTTCTACATTGACCCATAAGGAACTGATAATCTAGATTCCAGATAATTCTCTGACTTTAGCGCCTCTGACTTGCCCCCTCATTTGATTTACTCCAGCCACATTAACCATAGCCTGTTCTTGAGATAGTCCAATCTTGGATTTCTTTCACCATGTTCTCTTGACTCCTCTCCTCACATTTTTAAGGTCTCTTCTCAGATGTCCTCTTCTCCTAGACGTCTCTTCTGATGTCTCTATTAAAAATCAATAATTCTCCACAGCTGACTTTAGTGACTCTTTAGCCCCTTAGCCTGCTTTTCTTTTTGTCTTAACATTTATTATCCCTAATATAATTCTAAAGTGCAAGGATTTTTGTCCATTTTAAATGGTGATTTAGCACACAGAAGTAGTCAATGAATACTTCCTAAATAAATAAATATCATAGATTTTTGGTACACTTCCTTTTCTTTTCTTTTCTTTTCTTTTCTTTTCTTTTCTTTTCTTTTCTTTTCTTTTCTTTTCTCCCTAACCATGCATAACCCTCATTAGGCTACATTTTCTATGTAAGAATGGGCTTTTATCTGTTTTGTTTGAGGATGTACTTCAGTGGTTAGACCAGTGCCTGCCTCATGATAAGACTTAATCAATACATGTGAAATGAATGAACACACTTCAAGAAAAAAGTCAAGCATGTAATCCCAGAAAATTTAAATAAGTTGCATGAGTTTACATTGCTATGTTAACTAAAACTGACTTGAATACATATCATTAGTTTTAATCGGACTTCAATTTACATTTTCTCATCTTCTATAATACCATTTATCTCTCAATGTCTGTATAAAACTTGTAGTTCAACAAAACTCTAGACCAAATACTATTTGCAGTTCATAACAAGAAATTTTGCACCTATTTTGTATGTTGTTGCTTCTGGCTTGGATGCTTTGCTCTTTCTGACTGCTTGTAAAGATTTCATTTGTCTTTCAAGACCCAATTCAAATGTCAATTTCTCCTTGAAACCTTTCTAGACTTCTCCCTACAAAACTAACTATTCTCTCTGCTGAGATTTCCGAGGTTATTTATGTACTCATTAAACAATTACGTATTGAATTTTCTAGGCAGTGTACTAGACACTGTGGAGAAAGAAATGAGTCTCTTGATGAATATTTTATTTTACCACCCTACAAGTAGTTTTTCTAGGGTGTTAGTGGAATTGCATATTGTTATTATTATTTTATACATGTACTACTGTTGGGGAATTTCCATGCCAGTTCTGCTTAAAACCTCAAAGCAGCTAAGTAGAGCAAGTAAGTAAAATATGCACCAGCTAGCTGAAACCACAAAACAGTTAAGCAGAGTTATAAGCCTGCCATGACTGCACTGCTTATTGTAAACCTATCATAACTATACTGTTTGTTATAAGCCTATCATAACTGTACTGCATGTAAAAACTGCTATTAATTGGCTAACTTTTAATCCATTTACTAATTGGTTAACTTTTTATGCTTGTGTGTGTTATTGGATAAGACTAACCCCCCATAAAAAGTATTAAACCTGACAAAAACCAGGAAGAGGTGCTCAGAATTTGGAGGCTTGTCCCCTCTGGGCCGCCGGCAATAAACTTCCTGACTCTCCGACTCTCTGCGTGCCGCTTGGTTATTCCCCTGGGACCAGTCACTGTAACACTTGCCGTAACACTACCACAATTTTTCCATGAGTAGATTCCACAAATTATCCTATTTATGGTGGTTGTGGTTCTGACTATTCTATTTGGTGTGTAGCAGAATCAGAAAATGATAGCTGAAATGAAATTAAAATATCCATTCATTTCACGGCTATTTCTAAAGCTACATGTGAAAGCTTCTAGAGTTTCTCTTTTACACACATTATTCTTGGTTAGAAAGAATACCTAATTACTCTACACTCAAATCAAATGGAGTACAATTTCAGTCATTTTTACCTAAAGTCTGATCCTGCTTCTTATCCCTACTGCCTATTTTTTCAGCTGAATACGTCCACTGTGTTTTTTTAAAAAACAAATTAAATGCCTATTACTAGAAGAGAAAATAAAACATGTTTGTGATCTAGAGATTTGGGATATTTTATCTTTGACATGTATTTTGTCTCTTTACTCACTTTCCAAAGTACTCCCTTTATCCTTGCTAGAAGAACCCAAGAGTTAGGCTATTTCAAATAGATTTTAAAAATCTATTCACTTTAGAGCTCTGGGAGGCAACTTAACCCTGTTGTTTGATCAATAACTTATGAGTTATAACACTCTTTAGAGAGAGGTGTCAAGAGTTTTCACTCTTGCCATAGAGTGCAATTGGGAAATTTCTGATTCCAAGTAAACATTACTTTCTTAATCTAATTCAGCCGATAGATGAAGTAGGTTCATGTTCTCTGCTCTCTGCAGAATCTTTTTCTTAGACTGAAAACCAGTTCCCCAAAATGGCAAGAATCTTGATCTTTTCCGTAGTGATTTCATCAATTTTGCTGATAATTCTTCCACACATCTCCCATGCTGATCCTTTTGTCTGATGTTAAGACAGGTATATGAGATTTTTCTGCTATTATCAGCTCATAACTTAATGAAAAAAGGCAGCTATCAGTGTACAGAAGCTGTAGTCAAGATAATTTGTGGTCTCAAAGTTTATTTTGTGTTAGCTTATAATATTTTAAACACTGCTGTTTTTTGAGTTTATCAGCAACACCCCTTTCAGTTTTTTAACAGTGCTTTTGATAATGAAGATACAATTTTAAAATTATACTCTATTGCAATATAGTAGCTTGTTAACTAATTCTTTAAAGAAGCTACAGGTAAACATTTATTATTACAGTTCATCAATAAATTATAACATTTCAAATTGGAGAATACTATATATTAACTAGAATGATATAACACAGCAAGCATATAAAGAAGCAGCCCTTCTACTAGTAATGATTTCTATTTGAAAATACAAGTTTGTTTGCTATGAAAAATCAATAAGCATGTTGAGTAACAAAGACATTTGGATCTCTTCGGGTATATGCTTTCGAACAAAATATGCATCTGAAAATATGATTTCCATTCTAAATTTGTTAGTCTTTTAAATTACTATTTATATTTGAATTAAAATATTTGATATGCCCTAGGACATATTTCTTTTTGTTAATAATATCAAGAGTGTGCTGCTAATAGAGAAAACTGGCTATAGACAAGTTTCATGCAAGTTATTCTTTGTAAGACCATTCACTATTCTATGCCCAGCTAGAATTCAGCTGAAGATGAAGTAACAGTGGGAGATGTATTGCCTTTGTCAGGCCCAGTCAGTATAGAAACACAAATGCTGCCATTGTAGAAAACTAGGAACAGCTCAACTTGATTCACCCTAAAATGTAGATACAAAATTGATACTAGGTAGAGCAACAGCTCATTGAGAAAGTACTAAGGACATCTCCTGTAGCGATAAACAAAGTGACAGATCTGATGCATGCGGAGTTCAGCCAACACGTCACAATGAAGCTGAACCAAATATTTTTGGGGTGTCTTGGTACTGGAGCCATGAATCAAATATACAGTAACTAAGAGTCATATTCCAATACTTTGAACCATTTGTTTTCTCTTTTACCCTCAGTGTGAATGCTTCAGAAAAACACTACAGAATTCTGTTTTTAAATTTTCTTTGAGCCATTCTTTCACTCAATAGAGCAATTGTAATTTCTTTTTTCCCAAAGTAGGATTGCCAATTTTAGCAAATAAAAGTATTTCATGGAACATAGTTACACAAAACATTAATCATTGTTTATCTGAAATTAAACTTTGATTGAGCACCTTGTATTTTCTTTGACAACTCTACCTGAAAGAGAAAGCAAGGAAACTCTCCTTAAAACTCAGTTTCAACCTGATAATATGAAAAGTCAGATTACAATGCTTAGAGGACATTTCCTTTCTGGTTTATTTACAGTTTTAATGTACTCAGCTGGAGTTGAATGCTGGGAATGGTGCCCAGACTGCTTTAATTTTTTAGTCTTCTTAGAATCTCAAAGTTTGAGACTCATTGAGTAGGGTATGAATTCCTTTTTCTTCCACTCTTGTTCCAAACAACTCATGTTCACAAAGTGAAAAAGAAAAATTAATGTGAAAGTAGGCTAAATAATCTGCTTAACATTCTTCAGACACCAAAATATCAGAGTGTGACTCTTTCCAAATATACTGTAGAGTTTGTGTTTTTACGAGAAAATGAAAAAGGGCTGTTACAGTAGAGAGAATTTTGGCTTTGGTCCCAGGAGATACGTTTTATCTTTATCTGTCTTAAATTGGAGCAAATAATGTAATCTTTTAGAAACTTAGTTTCTTTCTTTTTAAATGGGGAAAGATCTTTCCTAAGGTAGCCTCCTTTCAAATGTAACAAAATACAAAGTCATATTTCTCCCCATAATTAAAATTTTAATCAAGCCATTATTTGTAGAGTCATTCAAAAATTCTATTGTTCCTGAAGTTCTGTTCAGCATTTTCTTTGCTTTATGATGACACAGATTACCTCTTCCTTTTCAATATTGTATTCTCAGGATTGAGCACATATCTTGCCCTTAGGAGGCATAAAATAAATGTGTGCAAATATTGAAGGAATACGGAGTATGGAATGATAATGTGTAATTGATGTCTGGCTCTATGTTGATTAAATTATGGAATATTTTTCCCCGAACAGTCAGTATCATGACTTGAATGAAAGCTCCATGAAGACTGGATTTTTTTTTTTTCTATATTGTTAAAAACTATATTTCGGCATTAAGAAGAGGGCCTCATTCCTAGTAGGCACTCAATAAATACCTACTGTACAAATTAAGAAATCTGCAGAACCTCCGTATGGCACCCAGAATGTGAAGCCTGTTTGCTTTGAAAAAAATCTATATAAAATTCTGGGTAGAGAAAGGAGAAAATATGATTTTCTTAAATGTGGTCAAGCAATTTTAATTTCATGAGAAACATAATTCACTTTTTTATTAGTACGTCTGTTTTTATAAATTAAACATTAATAAAGATATAATCAACCATTGAAGATTTGAATGATTTGAAGATTTTTTGATCTGGGAACCATTTTCATGGTAATAATTTCACAAATGTTTGTAACCTAATAAATGTGGTATATACATACACGTGCACATGTTTTTATAGCTAATATGTGAATATAATCAATTTATCTAATCTCTTCAATTTACTTCATTTCATTAGCTCTTCCTATCAGATACCATAGTAGAACACTGGAGAGAGAGGCAAGTATGAACAAATACATTCCCTGACTTCAAGGACATTCTGATATAATTATTTTTGACATGAGATCTTTTTCTTTCTAAGTATTTTGTGTAGTTTTAAAGTATAAACGCTCTGAATTTCTTATAGCACATCGAGCATAGTGAATTTCAAATTAAATTAAATAACTTAATAACCGGGGACTACTGTAAGACCAGAGAATGTTTTTGGCTACATTAGTAATCTATAAAGTTAGTAATGATGTTGATTTAATTCAGTGACTCTTCCATTTCAATATTTTTACACCTCTCTGTACTATAATCACAGTATCTTCAATAATAAATGATAACTATTAAATATTTTAATGTATAGGTACCCTCCAAACAGGTTTTAAGACATCTTATTTAATTCTCACAAGAACCTTATGAGGTTGACAGAGTTATTATTATTGTGTTGAAATAGAAAACCCAGAGCAGCTCACACAATATATAAGTAGAAAAGCTAGGATTCAAAAATAGACAACAATGGGCAATGACATATTTCTTCTCATAATTAACTTCAATTAAGCTGGGAGGTTAGGGCCCACACACAACAGTTTTAAGTAACCTCAAGGACCAACTGGCTGCTGACAATTCCACATTGAACTGTTCATCCCAGAATTGATAATTCATAATTTATTCATTTCATAAATATTTAATTAACACTATTTGCCATTTGGTCTTCTGTACTAACAAAGCAGACAAGATTTTTGGCCTGTTGAAGCTTATATTTAGGAAAAATAGAGGCCGAAAAATAAATTTACAAGATCATTTCAGAAACAGTGTTGTATAATAAAGAATATGGCTGGCCTTTGCCCCATTTCCTGGGAGACGGCCTATAAATCCTCGGAATTTCCTGGGTGATAGGAATGTCTGTGCTATTCATGGCGGGTCCCCATAGTTTGCGCTACTGAGGTGACTTACGGTGGGCCCCTAGATAACTTACACTAGTGAGAAAACTCAGAATGGGCCTGGCTATGCTGGGAAGACTAATCATGTGATTAAAAGGTTGGGATTTGAGCCACATAATCTCAGCCCAACTGACCTCTGAGAAGTGAAGGAGGACTAAAGATTGAATTTAATTATATAGCCAAAGACTTAATAGATGAATCCCCAATAAAGATAATAAAACCCCAATGGAAACTGGGCACCAAACTTGAGTGAGCTTCCCTGGTTGGTGTTATATACATTGAGGTGCAGGAAGGGTGACTCATCCTGACTTCATGGGGAGAGGGAAAAAGTAGCTTTTCATTTGGATCTCTCCAAGATCTCATTAAGTGCCTCTCTTCTTTTGGCTGGTCGTTATTTGTATCCTTTTTGCTATAATAAATCTGTAATTGTAAATACAAATCAGAACTCAGAGCACTTCTTTGAGTTCTGTGATTTGTTCTAGTGGATTATCAAACTTGAAGGGGTAGTGGGAACCCCTGAATTGGTAGCCATTGGTCTGAAATTGCAGGTGGCCTGGGGATCTCCAAACTCAGGGCTGGTGTCTGAAGTGATGGCAGTCTTCTGCAGGAATACTTTGCCTTTAACCTGTGAGGTGTAGCCTAGCCCTGAGTAGTTAGCTTCAGAAGTCATTGCAAAAAAGTAAGTGTCTTTAGAGCAGTTAAACAAGATGATATGAAAGGGGATGTCTGGGAATTGGTATTTAGAAAGGAAAATTGAAGAAGACGGTTCCCAGGAATGACGCTTGAACAGAGATCTGAAGGATCAGAAAGATCCAAGACTGAGTAATCTAGAGGTAGACTATTCCAGGCAAGAGGAAGCAGCAACTTCAATGCCACAAAAATGTTTAGGGGAAAGAAAGAAGCTTATTGAGCCTAGAGCAGAAGGAAACGGATAGATGAGAGAGGTAAACAACAGATAGATCATTAAAGGCTAGATTTAACAGGTGTGGCAGAGATTCTTTACTGTTCACCAAAATCCACGTTCTCCTTTTTTTTAATGATCACACAGCTAGATTATGTTTTCCAGCACCTCCTGGGGTAAAGAGGGGGCATATGATTGAATTTTAGCTGAGGGAAAACAGGTAGAAGTGATGTGTGTTCTTTGTAGCCCAAGACTCTTTTTTCCTTGTGTAGGTCTTAATGCAAATGAAAATGATGAGTTAGGGAATGTTAGAGCTACAAGATGGAAAGGAGCTGCTTTCCTAAATCACTACATGGAGGGGAATCCTGTACTGATCAGGAAAACAACAAATGATAACGAATGACGAAAACCAAACCAAAACAAAACAAAACAAAAAAACCTTCCATTGTTTAAAGCCATTACACATTTTGGATTCTACTCATTAATACAGAATCGGATATCTTTCCCAGTGCAAACCAGTATAATTTGTTTTTACAAACCTTTTTGATACTGGAAGTCTTTTAGGTAAGAAGAGCTTTGACACTGAGGGTTGAGAGTAGGGTAGTGTTAGCCAGAATATTTTAAAAGAATTTCTAAGCCATAAATTTTAATGAGTGTTAGGAATCAAGCCAGTAAGAGAAGAATCAGACCATAAGTGCAATCGGCAATATGGCAGCAAAAAAGAAGATATAATCTGAGGGCCAGGAGTTTGATCAAAGATAGAATAAAGAAGCAGCATGGGCACTCAGTGAGCCACTGGTAATTGCTACAAGAGATGCTAAAAGGTCCTTAGATTGTTATTTTTGGCTTTTAAATGTAGAATTCTTTTATATATTAGACATGTCGGGTTTAGTTAAGGCATGGGTTTTGGGTAGACAATAATAATCATTATGATTTATTACATATCAAGTATGATTCAGTTGTTGATTCTTAGCATATATTAATAATATCTAAAAAGCAATTTTAATTACATAAAATACACAGTGTTGAAGGGACTATGGCAAGTTAAAATATTGAGATTTTGGAAGGTTGTACTTAAATAACTGGCTTATTGTTGTCCAGCTATTATACAGTAGATTTTAGATTAGAGCCCAGTTCTACTGACTCCACCAGCTTCGCCTTTTCTACAAAGCAACTGCTTACTTACACTGAACATCATCACAAATAATCACTCCTGAGTGATAAGACAGATCCATTTGGTTGACTAACTGATCTTGTCACTTTCAGTATAGATATCTTGGCTTCCAAAAAAACCATAATCATAGTTGTGTTTCCCCATCTGCATAATTTCTCTTCTATCTATCTGTCTTAAATTTAATTAAGAACTTCACGAATGGAAAAGAGAAAGAATGTCATGGAACTCCAGGTCTTTATTTTTTGTCATCTTGAGAAAAACTTTCCGTAATCCTTCTTCTGATTTGGTATAGGAATGGATTAATGTTCTCTGACACCAGGCATAACACTCCTATTGCCATAATTATGCAAGGCACAAAGTCCAAAGCTAAAACTACATCAAATACACAGCAGGCCTATTATTTGTAAGACAGCACCAAGGAATACATCGATTTAAGGTGATGATAGTTTATTTTTTTGCATGGGGTGTACAAACACATAGCTCTTCAGATATTCAGTGGTGTAAGTATTAAAAACAGATACCATAAAGCAATACTGTGTCCATTTAGAATTTTCTTGTACTTTTGTTTCTTTTAAGTAATGATTTTCTAGAATTTATGAAAGAAAAGAAAAATAACTTTTATTTAAAGCATCTCCTTTTTCATCAGGTACATTTGGAGGTGCCTTATTTTTATGGAAAAGGAAATACAAACTTAGAGAGGGGTAAGCTACTTGTTTGGAGTTACAGAAACTCTGTGGCAGAAACCAAGATTTATTTATTTATTTATTTCAGCGTATTACAGGGGTACAAATGTTTGGGTTACATATATTGCCTTTGCCACACCCGAGTCAGAGCTTCAAGAGTGTCCAACCCCCAGACAGTGCACACTGCACCCATTAGGTGTGAATATACCCAACCCCTCCTTTCACCCCACCTGCCCAGCATCCAATGAATGTTACTTTCATATGTGCACATAAGCGTTGATCAATTAATACCAATTTGATGGTGAGTACATGTGGTACTGGTTTTTCCATTCTTGTGATACTTCACTTAGTAGAATGGGCTCCAGCTCTATCCATGATAACAGAAGAGGTGCTATATCACCATTGTTTTTTGTGGCTGAGTAGAACTCCATGGTATACATATATCACATTATATTAATCCACTCATGTATTGATGGGCACTTGGGTTGCTTCCAGTTCTTTGCAATTGTGAATTGTGCTGTTATAAACATTCTAGTGCAGATGTCTTTTTTATAGATTGTCTTTTTTTTCCTTTGGGTAGATGCCCGGTAACAGGATTGCTAGATCAAATGGTATTTCTACTTTTAGCTCTTTGAGGTATCTCCATATTAGTTTCCACAGAGGTCGTACTAGTTTGCAGTCCCACCAGCAGTGTACAAGTGTTCCTATCTCCTCACATCCACACCAACATTTATTGTTTTGGGACTTTTTGATAAAGGCCATTGTCACTGGAGTTAGGTGAAATCTCACTGTGGTTTTGATTTGTATTTTCCTGATGATTAGAGATGTTGAGCATTTTTTCATATGTTTGTTAGCCATTAGTCTGTCTTCTTTTGAAAAGTTTCTGTTCATGTCCTTTGCCCACTTTTTGATAGGGTTTTTTGATTTTTTCTTGCTAATTTTCCTGAGTTCTATATATATCCTAGTTATCAACTCTTTATCAAATGTGTAGCATGTGAATATTTTCTCCCATTCTTTAGGTTGTCCGTATGCTCTCTTGATAGTTTCCTTGGCTGTGCAGAAGCCTTTTAATTTGATCAGGTCCCATTTATTTAGTTTTGTTGTTGCTGTGATTTCCTTTGGGGTCTTCTTCATAAATCCTTCCCTAGGCCAATATCTATAAGAGTTTTTCCAACATTTTCTTCCAGAATTCTTATAGTTTCATGCATTAGGTTTAAGTCTATTATACACCATTAGTTGATTTTTGTGAGCAGTGAGAGGTGAGGATCCTGTTTTGGCCTTCTACATGTGACTATCCAATTTTCCCGGCACTATTCATTGAATAAGTATCCTTTTCCCCATTGTATATTTTTGTCTACTTTGTCAAGGATTATATGGCTATATGAGGATGGTTTTATATCTGGGTTCTCAGTTCTGTTTCATTGGTCTATGTCGCTTTTTGGTGCCAGTGCCATGCTGTTTTGGTTACTATAGACTTGTAGTATAGCTTGAAGTCTGGTAAATTGCTGTCTCCTAATTTGTTCTTTTTGCTTAAGATTGCTTTTGCTATATGGGGTCTTCTCTGGTTCCATAGGAAGCATAGAATTATTTTTTTCTAGATCTGTGAAAAATGATGTTGTATTTTAATAGGGATTGCATTAATTCTATAGATCACTTTGGATAGTATAGACATTTTAACAACGTTGATTCTGCCAACTTATGAGCATGTTATGGTTTTCCACCTGTTTACATTGTCTGCTATTTCCTTCCTCAGTGTTTTATAATTCTCTCTGTAGAGGTCTTTCACCTCCTTAGTTAAATATATTCCTAGGTATTTTATTTTCTTTGTTGCTATTGTGAAAGGTATTGAGTCTTTTATTTGGTTCTCAGTTTGACTGTTGTTGGCATATAAGAATGCTACTGATATGTGTACATTGATTTTGTAACCTGAGAGTTTGTTGAATTTATCTATCAATTCCAGTAGTCTCATGGCAGACTTTTTGGGGTTTTCTAGATGTAAGATCATATTGTCAGCAAAGAGTTTGACCTCTTCTGCCCTCATTTGGATGCTCTTGATTTCCTTCTCTTGTCTGATTGCTCTGGCTAGGACTTCCAGCACTGTGTTCAATAGAAGTGGTGACCTAGGACAACCTTGTCTGGTTCCAGTTCCAAGCAGGAATGCTTTCAATTTTCTCCCTTCCATATGATGTTGGCTGCGGGTTTGTCATATATGGCTTCTATCATTTTTAGGTAAGTCCTGTCCATGCCTATTTTGTTAAGCGTTTTTATCATAAAACGGTGCTGAATTTTGTCAAATGCTATTTCTGTGTCTCTTGAGGGGATCATATGGTATTTGTTTTTGCTTCCATTTATGTAGTGAATTACATTTATAGATTTGCATATGTTGAACTCTCCCTGCATCTCTGGGATGAAACCCATTTGGTCGTGATGTATTATTTTTTTGATACGCACCTGAATTCTGTTTGCTAGGAATTTTTTTTGAAAATTTTTGCATCTATATTCATAAGGGATATTGGTCTATATTTTTCTTTTTTTGTTGTATCTTTTCCTGGGTTTGGTATCAGGGTCATGTTGGCATCATAAAACATGTTTGGGAGGATTCCTTTCTTCTCAATGTTGTGGAATAATTTCTGCAGGATAGGCAGCAGTTCTTTGTAGGTCTGGTAAAATTTGGGTGTGAAACCATCTGGTCCTGGACTTTTCTTTTTAGAAAGGTTTTTTTTTTTTTTTTTTTTTTTTTTTTTTTTTTTTTTTTTTTTTTTTTTTTTTTTTTTTTTTTTTTTTTTTTTTTTTTTTTTTTTTTTTTTTTTTTTTTTTTTTTTTTTTTTTTGCTGCTTCAGTTTTGGTACTTGATCTTGGTCTATTCAGGAATTCTATTTCTTCCTGATTGAGCCTTGGGAGGCTGTGTGTTTCTAAGAATTTATCCAAGTTTTATACTCAGATCAATCCCAATATAAAAACCTATTGTTCTTTAAAAGTTTGGATTAACAAACAACATTCTTTTTATGTTAAAACTTGGCATTTAAAATTAAAAAAAAAATGAAAGCAAAGTACTATTTTTTTCTGGAATGATATTTGAGTGGGCTTCATTCACTCAGTCATTCAGCAAATATTTATTGTGTGTCAAATATATGCCAGATATTTTGTTACATACAAAGACTAAAGTAGTGAACACGGATAAAATTCTGGAACCTCATGGAATTTACATTTTAGGTAGGAGAGACAGATAATAAAATAAATTAACCAAAGTGTTTTATATGGGAGATACTTTAAAGTTCTAAATATGTAATAATATGTAATAACAATATGATTTTTCAAAAATTGGGTTATAATGGACATTTTGGTGTTTTAAAACTGAATATAAAGTTGTATAACTATTAATGAAGGGTGGTGAATTATTTTCTTATACATCTGCAAGTTTGTTTCACCTTACAGAAACTTACTGTTGTTGTTGTCAGATAATATATAATAGCTGTTAAATGACAAAAAAGAAAATAAATCCTGTAACAATTTTCTGAAAATAAAAAATAATTTAAAAGATTACGGGAAAGTTGTTTTGATTACTGAGGTAATTCCCTGGATATGTAAAGAATCACAAATAGTAATAGCCTGTATTTTAGATACTCCTCTCTATATGTAGTTACAGCAGTGCTGTTGATTAGTTGAAACTACATATTTTAAAAGTATTCAACTAATGGCACATGAAAACTAGGGCAATTTTTAATAAGAAGTAAAAAGATGCATCAAAAATCTAAATTGATTCACTGGGAGATGAGTTAAAGCTGTTCGATCATTTGTTTAAAATGTCTCCAAGAACAGAGTTCTTGTCAGATTAAATGAAGATACTTCAGTTTGGAAATTATAGCTTCTAAAGGATAACATGTACCATTGCCCCCATTTGTAAACTGTGCTTGTTTTACAGAGCCCAAACCAGATGAAAACAATTTAATGGAATTTAACATAATCTTTGTGTGGAAACCCACAGTAGAATAATACTCACTGGTCAGCACTGAAGCTTGCCTGGAATTCCATTTATTTTATTTTTGCTTCTAAATATAGAAAATATAGTAATCAATATACCACAATCACAGTTGCTCAACACATTTCATTTTCTTTCTATTTCTTTCTGTCTTTCTTTCTTTCTTTTTTTTTTGCCTCACAGAGTAGATTTCTTCTCTTATTTCTTTTTATTTAGGTGAAAGAAAATGGCTTTAAATGGTAGGAACATCATTCTTTAGTTCTGTTTTCTCCATTACACAAGACATAACTGCACATGCAAAATTACTCTGCCCAGGGGATTTTTATTTGAAAACTCTTTAAATTCACTGTGAGAAAACAATCAAGAGGACATATAAATGTGATTGAAAAAGTTCCAAATTGCTACCTTTGAAGCTACATATGCAAGATAAATATGTCTCTACATTTCCATTTATTTTTTTTTCTTTTTAAAACCAGTGGTAACTAATATGAAATATTTTTGTTTCTTCATTAAAATGAAAGTTCAAAAGTGCCTGGATTATATTTGATATTTTTATGTCACATTGTGCTTATATCGATTTAGTTTTCTAAGAAAACCTTTTGGTTTTTATATCAGAGAAAGGCAAAACAACATTAGTATAATAACCTACTTGTTAAAATAATCATATTATAGCTACAAAATTCTTTGGTTGTATGGAATTTATTGTGATTTGGGGATAAATTAAAACAGATTTTTCCTAATGTATTTTTATTTTTCACATTATATATGGTGATTTTATTTTTCATGGGGCAGGGCCCAGTCAGACAAATTAGATCAGAAATGTGAAATTGTGTTTGGTTCTCTCCAAACGGCCAGGAAATGGTAGTCATCTTCAACTTCAGTCCAAAGATGAAGATCAAGGAGAATTTATCTTCAATGAAAATGGCAAGGAAGACTGTATGTTTTTATTATATAATAGGCACACAAATCAGATAAAATAATCCATTAAAAACACAATTTCAGCTTCTCAGGAAAATCTTAAAAAGATTATTTTCCTTCAGTCCTAGCAGGTTTGGGATAATTCAACATCTCTAAAGTCAGTGGTCCTCAAGCAGGGTGTTCCACACCATTTGCCCACCCCACCAACACTTCCACCCTGGGGGCATTTAGCAATGTTTGGAGAAATCTTTGATTGTCACTCCTGGAGGTGTTACTGACATCTAGGGAACAGAGGACATATATGCTATGCATGTAATACACAGGACAGCCCCCCCACAAAAAATTATCTGGCACAAAATGTCAAAATTGCCAAGGGAGAAATCCTGAAAAGGTAAAGATGATCTTCTTCTCATCATCACGGAGGCCGAAGAGTTCTACAGACTTTGTCTTTTCCATAAACATCTAACTACATGCCAAATGTTTAATATTTTATATCAACTACTACATTGAAATCATTATGTAGAAACAAAAACTGTATGATTAATCACAGTCTTTTGAACAGTCAAAAAAAAAGGTATTTTCCTGATTCTTCATCTTTGCCCTGTGCCAAGTCACTATGTAAATTCCTAGTCTAACAGTTTTTATTGGGCCAAATTATTAGAGAACCCTGGTACATGATAAAAGGTTTTGACATTTCTGATCAGAAAATAAAGTTAATCGCCTGGCATTCATGTAGGCGATTCATGCATATTTGACTATAGGCCTTTTTCATATTTTCTGAATGGCTGAAAAGAAAAGAAATTCACCCAAAGTTTTCCAAGGAAAAAGTTTATTTTCTGAGAGACTATCTTTTGTGTGAATAAAAGGATAATCTATTTATTTGTAAATTTGTTTCTGTTGCATATATATTGTCTGACATTTGTTAGAATATTTCAATTACATGGTCAACAAATGTTGCAAGAACCTAAGGAAAATACATAAAATATGGTGAGCGAGTATTGTGGGTAATTTTTAAAAAGGCTAAGATTCAACTTTGCTTTCAGAATGTTGTACTATGATGTTATACCCACCATTACCCAAAATATTTTAATGCTAAAAAAGAAAAAGTTCTAATGATTCATCCATCCATTAATTCCTCCAACAAATATTTACCATAAAAATCTTCTATGCATACTTTTTGCTATATGCAGATGTATTAATATACACAGAGTCTGCATACAAGGACATTACAGTTATATGTAAATATTCTAGGAAAGCAGGAAATCATTTTTGGTGGTTTGTTCAATGTTGTATTTTTTAAATTACTAGAATAGAGAGTGAATACTCAAGGCTTAATAAAGAATATATTTATTGAATTAACACATAAATTAATGAATATATATGACATGACAGGCATTCACCAGGCACACTGGCAGTTCAGAGAAAGAAAAAGCATATGTGGTCAGACACACCAGAAGGGTCTTTATGGATGAGGTAGCATTTGACCTGAGCTTAATACAATGAAAAAATTATTGAAAAATGATGAAAAATTTGGAGAGGGATGGATGATCCTAGAGAAGAGAATAGATTTGCTCTTTATACAAATTGAGCTTTAAAAGATAAGGCATTCATGATGAGATATAGGGTGGACTATTACAAAGATGGGTCTGCAGCACAAGAGAAAGGCTAGGGCTGGTGATAGTGACTGAGGAGGTAGCTACTCAGTCATATAAGCAGCTTGAGAGTGGAAGAATACTTGAGTGAGAAGAAAGAATGAGAGAGAGGGAGTGACTAAGAGAGAGAGAGAGAGAAAGAGAGAGATATTAAAAAATGGAACATTTGAAGAAGTGAGAGATACAGGTACGGATCTACCTGTGTCTACTGTAGTACAATGCCATGAGATCCAAGAGAAGAAATGGTTTTCAAAAGGAATTAATGGTTCACAGTGAGAAATAATGACAAGAAGTCAAAGAAGATGAGGCTTCAAAAGGCCATTGGGTGTTTCAATAGGATACCAATATTTCATACACATATTTCAGGTAATAGAAGCAGGGCAAAGGTCAAGGAGAATTTTCATGAAAGAGGTGTGTAAGTTTCACTCCTCTTGCCTCCACCACTTTTCTGGTTCACAGCCTCATTATATTTTACTTGGGCTACAGCCATAGCCTCCTAAATGGCCCTTCCTGGGCTCAATGCCTTTTATGCACAGCTGCAATGTGAATCTTGTCAAAGCTCAAATTTGAACATATTACTCCCTGGCTTAAAAGCCTTCACTGACTCATCATTATTTCTAGTCCCAAATTTTTATCCTGGCACTCAAAGCCCTTAATTATCTGCTTCTATTTTTCTTATCTTATTTTTATATGTTTCATCATAGTTTGAATAATTATATAACAGGTGATACTCTGTATTTACTCCATTATTTCTTGGCTCAATGTCTTTTCTTATGTTTTTATTTCACCTATCTTGGAACAACACTATTTTCATTTCTCAATGTCAACATTGTAGGCATCCTTGGCTTACCTCGATGCTTCTCACCTACAGGTTATTTTAATTTTCCACTCTGCTGAAATATCTTTGGACCTCCTTCATGGCACTGAAGTACTTATTTCTTTATAATATGTATTCGTTTTAGTTGATATATAGTTTGCCTGCTCAGAATCCATGCCAAATGCTTCTGTTAGTGGTAGCCTAGTTTAAACTAAGTAACTGCTCAGCCGTGTATTTCACACAGGATTGACACTATTCTCATCACCATCGTGAACTGTCTTGTGATCCAAGTGAGTAAGGCAGAGTAATCGAACATCAACTACTAGACTTTTCCTGAAACTATACAGAATAATGTTTTCCCTTCTACCAGAGTCCCTAAAGTGACATAATTAAAGCCTGAAGCTGCTGCATACATGAAGAGGACCTGCTTAAAAATCAATACAGGGAAAAATGGAGTCTAAAAGAGATGAGAGATGAAGAAAGGCCCAATTCTAATAAAAGTCTTTTGAGATGCTGAATTCAGGGATGCTGTGTCACCGAACTCCAGAAAGTATCATTTATTTGTATTCTATATGATAGATACCTCCTGGAATTGTGTCATGTGACAGACTGACATTCTAGTTATTTGAGCCAATAATTCCCATTCTCGTATCAACCTAATTCCATTGAGTTCCTGCCATTGTCATTTGCAAATAAACAAGTTCATACATTTTTATGTAGCTTTTTAAAACAGTTCTTTGACTGTTTTTTTTTCTTTTTTGAGACTGGGTCTCACACTGTCATGCAGACTGGGGTGCAGTGGAATGGTCAGAGCTCACTGTAGCATTGAACTCCTAGGCTCAAGCAATCCTTCTGCCTCAGCCTCCCTAGCTGTAGCTGGGACTATAGGCACATGCCACTGAGCCTAAGTAATATTTATTTATTTATTTATTTATTTATTTTCCTTTGTAGAGATGGGGTCTCGCTGTTTCACCCAGGCCAATCTCTAACTCCTGGGCTCAAGCAATCCTCTTGCTTTGGCCTCCCAAAGTGCTGGAGCCACCGTGTCTGGACAAGAATGAATTTTTTAATACAGTATTTGCTTATTCATTTGGAATTCATCTAGTTCCCAACACAGTGCTTTCCCTGTAGTAAACAAATTTATTCAGTTTAGTATACTCTGATATGCTAGGTGTTCTAAGATTGATAAGTGAGTGTCAGTAGGAAGAAAACTGAGGAATACAAACCATAAAGTGTTTATGTGGTAAGTATAGGGTTAGCAGTTTAGAGAAAATACCAACGTCTCATTTGAAGGAAAGACATTGGCTTTTCAAACATTAAATTTAAAAGCTCAAAACAAACATAATTACATTATATAACTTTCATTATTTGAATTTATAAATCATTCATGCAATTATTTTATTACTGGATTTTTAATTGTGTAACTGATGGACCATGGGCAATATGCAGCACTTCTGATAGATGTGGATCAATAGCTTTATCTACCTACTTATGTATCTGTGTATCCACCCCAATAACTATATCTTAGGATAAATATGAGCCCATTCACAGTGCTTGAGAAAGTAAAGTAACTTCATAGCTACACACATACACACACACACACACACACACACACACACACATACACATACACATTTAAACTCAGAGCCATGACAGAGGCATGATAATGAGACATTCTGTTAGTGTTTGGTAAGAAATCTAAAGAAAATAAGTGTTATGATCTTCCCTTCCTCCTTGATTCGCTTACTAATTTTAAAAATCCTCCAACTCAGAGCCCTATTTGGCTCAATCTTCACTTTTTTTTTTCATACATGTTTTAAACATATTAGTAAATGTCTCTAAATTATAACAAATAAGAATGAGATCCTGAAGAGTGCTTTATTGGTTTTTTAAAAAGCAGTGAAAAGCAGCAGAAGGATTTTGGGATTAAAGAGTGAAGGCCAAAATTATTTTGCTAGTCTTATGTAGTTGAAAAGAGTAATCATGGGAGCAGGACCCGAAAATTAATGGGTTTCTAAAATGGCAAAAGCGTTTAAGTTAAAATGGATAGAAATGTACTTTTTTTTAAGGGTTTGGAATGTTAGAGAGGACTATTATGCTTAGGTGTGGAGTCATTTTCTCTGATGTTATTAATGAAAAGTTAAATTGTTCCTTTTCTGGGTTCTTTCCAAGGCAATTATGCCTGGAGATGTGAGAATTGACCAGATGACTTCTTGAAATGCTTCCTTTTGATTTATAACTATCTAAATGAGTATATATAGACACAAATACACATGTACTCAATTTGAGAAAGAGCAGTGCTCCAGATATGCGTGGGCATAACAATTGTGAATTCCCTGAAGAAACCAAAAGAAAAATCTTTGTAGACAAAAACTTGCAACAGAAATTTAAAGAAGTTTCTCAAGATTTCTTTTATCCTTCACACTGATATTCTATGTAAGGCTTTTTTTGTGAAAGTTCTATAATCAAACCTTAAAACTTTCTGTGTAGTATTCTTTTTCTATTTAGAGAAAAGAGGTTAATGAGTTAAATAATGTGATGCAAATTAGTACCATTAGAAACAAACCAGGAATAAACTTATTTAACAATAACAGGAAATAAACCAATATATCTTTTAATTACATTTACATGATTACCAGTCAAAGCAAAACATTTACATTTCTGTTTCTGTGTAGTTCTGACTTCAGAAAATACATAATTTTTAGCAGTTCCAATATTTTCTTTAAAAATCAAAAAAATGTCAAACTGTACAAGGAAAAAAAATCAGACCATGGGTTCATACTTGGAAAATTTCAGCTTCATCATTGAGTATTTACACTCAGTGTGTTTAAAAGCTGTTATTCACTCAATGCTTATGCAGTGGGGAACAAGCTTGAGGCAAACTACCATTATTTTTCTGAGCAATTTAAACTTAGAAAATTCTGAATGTTGATAGTGTAAGATAATGAGAACAGATGGCATAATCTTTATGTAACTATAAGAACTTTCCTATGATTTTCAGCAGAGCTTGAGTTAAGGCTAAAAACATATTGCTGAACTATTTTACAAAACACAGCCTTTAACAATAAGGTTAATGATAATATTAACAATGATAATAAAAACTTGTCACAATGATACTATCCACTAGAAACAGATCTGTTCTGAAACTAATCTATAACTGCATAAAATAAACCTTTCTAATGGAATTTTTAATCCAAACTAAAAATAGCTTTCCTTAAAATTGTGTAATTTTTGACATTTATCTTGGATTAAATATGATAAATATTCAGGGTGCAGCATAGAAAGCTATATATTCCTTCATCTTATACTAGGATGAAGGTTACTTCCTCCATTCCTTAGCCAATTATCTAGCCCACAGTGATCTTGGTTATGTGATATTTTACTTAAATAATGTATTTCTTAATTACATTTGATTGTAATGATACTCCCAAACTTTTTAGTACATTCTCTCCTTTCTCCTACCATAAACAACTTTCCTGTTTTATGCCAGTCCTGCCATATGTACTAAAAGTCTGGGACTCACTGGCCCAAGATATGTCCCAAGAGAACTTTAATTCCTAACACTTTGCACACTATTATAGGTACCTGAAGAAAGGCCTACTATTTGTGAGAACTAAGCCACCAAGTTCTCTAAGCTCAAAGAAACTTTAGAACTTCGAAATTTATATAAAACTAGTTAAGCTCACTGGGCTTAATTTAGTTATTCTACTAAGGTCATTAAATATGAAATGTCCCATTTTGAACCAAAAGTTTAGTTTACTGTATCTCAAAAAAGAAGTTGTACAACTAAATGAAAGTATGAGCTTAAACTATCAACACAGTTTTGCCATCTTAATTGTTTAATTGTTTATGCCAGCAATGAAGAAGCCTGGAGAGCCAGTGACGATGAAATTGCGAAAAGTGTTTTCCACAGCTTGTGGAGAATTGAATATTTTTCCTTGCAAGAAGTGGTCCAAAGCCTGGAAGAAGTGGTAGTCAGTTGGTGTAAAGTCTGGTGAATACGGTGGATGACAGAGTTTCCAAGTCCAGCCTCTGTAATTTGAGCAGTGCTGTTTGTTTGTCATGTAGTCGAGCATTGGCCTGTCTCTATTGGCCAATCTTGGCTGCTTAATCTCAAGCATCCTCATCATTTCATCCAATTGGTTGCAATAGACATCTGCTGTAATCGATTGACCAGTTTTCATGAAGCTGTAGTGGATAATACCAGTGCTGGACCACCAAACAGACACCATTAGCTTTTTTTGATGAATATTCAGTTTTGGACTGTGTTTCGGCACTTCATCCTTATCCAACCATTGTGCTGAATGCTTGCAATTGTCAAAAACGACCCGTTTTTCATCACATGTGACAATACAGTATACATGTGATTTGCCCCTATGTCATGACAGAAAGAAAAGCAAGCTTCAAGATGATTCCTCTGCTGATTCTTATTTAATTCATTTGTAACCCATCTATCCAGTTTTTGTACCTTGCAGACTTCTTTCAAATGTTCCAATATTGTCAGAATAGTAATGCTAATCCTTGCTGCTAATTCACCCTTAGGTTGAGATGGATTCGCTTCCACTACAGCTTTCAGCTAATCATTATTCACTTTGGTCTCGGGTCGTCCATGTGTCTTGTTTTCAAGATTAAAGTCACCAGAACAGGACTTTTCAAACCATTGAGGTATTATGCATTCATTAGCCACATCCTTCCCAAACACTTCTTTGGTATTTCAAACTGTTTGTGATGCATTGGTACCACGACGGAACTCATATTCGAAAATAACTAGAATTTTTTACTTATCCATGGTTCCACAAAAATTGCTCTAAAAAAATTTTGAAAAATAATCACAAGCTAAACCATGCATTTGAAAGAGTAAGGATATACCTTCACAATGAAAATAAAACAAGAACTATCAAAGTGAAATGTCAGAGATATCAACTGTCAAACTTAGTACTTAAGAAAATCAGACATTTCATGCTTAATAACCTAAAATAATTCTAGTTCTCTTTTGCAATTGATTTCCCAATTATTTGCCTTTTATTTAGATAATGTGTAATTTTTTTTCTTTAGTAATGCTTACTACCAAAACTCTTTTGGTCTGATAGTAACATGGCTACTCAGCTTTCCTTTGATACATACACACACACACACACACACACACACACACACACAGATGCGTGTACACACACAAATATATTTATATACAAATATATATAATATATATCCAAATATATACACAATCATGATAAATTTTTATTTGTATAGGGTTACTCATAAAATTTGTATTGATTTCTACCGTTTTATTCTTGGTTTTCTCTTTGTTCCACTTTTTACATCCTCCTGCCTCTACTCTTTTCTGTTAACTGAAAATATGTTTACATCTTCTGCCTAAACTATGTAAGAATCTTTGAGAATATTGATTTCAATGAGAAACCTTCTGATTTATAAGGTTGTTCAGTGTTTTAACTGTATCTTATATAATCCCACAAAATAAATATGATTAATATTATTTTATACAGTTAAAGTTTGTTTAGGTTTGTCTATATTTTGGGTTTCCTTTACTCATCATTTTTATTCACATCTTAGACTTTTCTTTAGGGTTTATTTCACTAAGTTCTGCTGTATAATCTGAAAAACTCCTTTAGCAAGGCTCTATTTATTGAGTGTCCCATTTTAGTTTGCCTAAAAATGTTTTTAATATACTCTCATTAAATTATAGTTTCACCAGATATATGATTTTGCATTACCAATTTTTTCCAATTATTTGATCATATTATTCTGATTTCTGCTGTGGCTATTGAAAATGTCAACTGGTTAATTTTTATTTAATTTTATTTTTGTGTGTGTTGAATTGGATTTTTTTCCTCTGACTCTTTTTAAGTTATTCTCTTTATCTTCATTCAGTCTAAGTTTCATTACATTATGTCTTAGTTCAAATTATTTTGTATTCATCATAGTGAGGTTTCTTGTTCCCCTGAATCTGATGATTTTTTTTTTTGTCAGTTGTGGAAATATCATCTAATAACTATTTGAATCTTGTCTCTCACCCATACTGTATTTTTTTCTTTCTGAAACTTCTCAGTCTATTTTTCTCATGTCTTAGTCTTTCGGCATTGTGGAAAAAAATCTTCAGATCCATTTTCTAGTTCACAAATTCTCACTTCAGCTATGTCTAACCTATTAATTAGTCCATAAAAGAATTTTTAATGCTAACTGTTAGTTTATTTCTCATTTCTAGAAGATCTATTTGTTTGTTTAAAAAACACCGTGGTGTCTTTTTTAAAAAATAGTCTCTTGTTCCATTGTCATTTTTTTAATCCTTTCTTTTAATTTTAAACATATTAACTTCTTATTTCATGTTCTAGCTTATATATTGCTGAAATCTGCAGTTTTATGGATCTATTTCTGTTTGTTATTATTTCAACTGCTCCCACTGACTAGTTTCATTGTTTATTTTATGACTTTTACTTTGAGCTCAATTTCCATGGGAATTTACCTATGGTAAGACTTTGAGCTCTGGGCTGAAGGTGATTTCTTTCAGGGAGGAGTTATATTTCCTTCTGCCAGGCATCTGGGACACTACCAATCTGGAACTACTTTAAATGCAATTCTTATTTGTACTTAGAAATACTTAAGGGAAGATATTCCGCCCCTCCCCGCCCCCACTTATCCAGAACCAAGGCTGAGACAGTCACTCTTCATAACATTTCCTTTTGGGTCAAGGCATTATATATAATAATATGAAGGCATCCATCCAACTTCCCTTCTTATACAGGCTTTAGGCTTTGCTTTCCATCCCACACTTATGTGGACTTAAAATGGAAAACCATAGGCAAGGAATGGCAGATGTCCTAAGGACAGCTGTTGGCTTTAGTCCTTGATGGGCTCTCCAGAGTCATGTTTTCTTGCAATTTTGTTCTCTAGGACTTTTCTTCCCTCTATTGCTACTTAAATTATAAACTTAAGGAGAATTAATAAATATCGTACTCAGCATTTCTATTTTTACAATTTTGAGTGGATATCTCCAGTCATCTAGCCTATCATATTTCCAGAAACAGAAGTGCCTAGACTAATTGTCTAAAGTTAATGTGGACAGATAAATCAGCCTAGTTCCACAATAGGTACATGGGGACCATCAACCTTATGATCCTAACTGTATATTGTTCTAGGTTGAATAATGTCCCCCCAAAATTCATATCCACCTGGAACTTGTGAATATGACCTTATTTGAAAATAAGGTCATTGGAGTGTAATTAAGTTATGATGAAGTCATATAGATTAAGGAGAGCCCTATATCCAATATGAATAGTGTCTTTATAAAAGAAGAAGATCCACAGAGATAGACACACGCACAGTGAGCATGCCATGTGATAACAAGACAGAGATTGGAGTGATGCATCTACAAGCCAACGGACTCCCAAACTTGCCAGCAACAACTAGAGGTTAACAAAGAGGTGTGGAATAGATTCTTCCTCCGAACGTTCAGAAGGAACCACCTTAATTTCAGACTTGTAGCTTCTAGAGCTGCGAGAGAATAAATTTTTGTTGTTTAAAGCCAGCAAGTTTTTGGTTATTTGTTTCAATATACCTAGGAAATGACAAAACATTTACTATGGGACCCCCTGATTTTTAAGGTATTTATCCTAAGTTTTATTTGCATCTGTGGCTGTGCATTAATAGTCACTCACCCTATATACAGAAAGTATTTTTTTTGCCTTGAACCTTCAGGCATTATTGTAGAAACTTTACTCTCATGATTTTCTAAGGGAGTAGATTCACATAAAGTTCATGTCTAAAGAGAGAAAGTGAACATCATTTAATTATTTTGATATATTAATCACTAGTAGATTATGGAAATAAACTCTAAGCAGCAAAATCTCAGAATTCTTGTGATAATATTTTTTAAAATAAAACAAAGTATCACATGGTGTATTCATAATAGAGAAATTTTCAGATGAAAACTGCCACCATAATTTCCAAAAATTATTAATGGCTTTCAAACCTATGACATGTATATACTGACATATAAGGTAATAGATATATTTTATATTTGTTTCTTGATTGAAGAAATATTAAGATATATAGTTGCTTAAAATAAATATTGACTTTAGAATTTGAACAGTCAATGTTTGCCTCATATCAACATATCTTGAGAATCCCTTCAGCTTTCAATATTTCCTTAGTGTTAAATGTTGTGGCAGGACTAAAAGCTGTTTATCTTTGTGTTCCCTCCAGCAGACTTTATAGATGATTTATTTGGAATCAGAAACAAAGTACTCCAACAGGATAGTTTTTTAAAAACTCCCTCTTGTTCAAGGTGTGTGCATGCACATGTGCCTACACTAGCAACATGAAACAGATGGAACTGTAAAGTAGATTTTACTGAGTTGCAACCAAGATATTTGGGGAAGAATCATGTAGCTGTGATGTTGAGATAAATTCTCAAGGATTATTTGTTTTCTTATATTGATCTCATTTTCTTCTTAAACACTATCAAAGTACATTTTGGGGTTATCTTATAATTACAGTCAGTCACGAGCCACATGACCAAGTTTTGGTCAGTGATGGGTCACATATACAAAGGTGGTACCATTAGATTAATTACTATCACCTGGTGATGTTGTAACACAATGCATTATCTTTTCTATGTTTAGATGTGTTTACACAAATACTTACACTATGTTACAATTGCCTACAGTATTCAGTACAGTAACATACTGTACAGGTTTGTAGTTTAGGAGCAATAGGCCCTACCATATAGCTTAGGTATGTAGTAGGCTATGCCATCTAGTTTTGTGTAGAAACAAAGTACACTCTACGATGTTCACACAATGAGGAAATCACGTAAAGACACATTTCTCAGAATGTGTGTGTGTAGTGCATATATGTATATATAATGAGGAAATTGGCTTATGGAATTATGGATATTGAGAAGTTTTGCGGTCTGCCATCCTTAAGTTGGAGATCCAGGAAAGCAGGTGGTGAGTCCAAAGGCCTAAGAACCTGGGAAGCAAATGGTATAAATCTTAGCTCAGGGGCAGTAGAAGACCTATGTCCCAGCTGAAGCAGAGAGATAGTAAGAAAAAATGTGTATTCCTTCTTTTTCTGCCTCAATGGATTAGATGATGCCTACCCACATTGCGAAGGGCAATCTTGAATTGAGTCCACTCAATTCAAATGCTATTGTCATCCAATCCTAATCTCAGCTGGAAACACTCTCATAGACACACCCAGAAATAATGTTTAACCAGATATCTGGACATCCCTTGTTCTAGTCAAAATGAGACATAAAATTAATTATTACACATATCGAATTGTGTTATCTATCACTTGCTACTGAAAATACGATATTCCTATTATCAAATACTTAAATCTTCTTTTTTCCTACTTCTATTTTTCCATCATAACCTCTATTATAATTCAATAAATGTCCCTTCTAAATCAAACAACAAGCCCTTCATTTGTTCTCTCATTCACATCCCTCTCAACTTTTCAAGAAGTTCTCGGGTTAATTCCTCATTCAGCTACATTGTTTTTTCCCTCTCCGAAATTTCTGTCACTAAAATCTCCCAGCTTAAAATATCTCCCAGCTGAAAGGCTAATCATCTAAAACAAAACCTTTCCTTGTCCTCACATCGTCCCCTCAAATAACATTAAATTCCTCTGCTTGTGTCATAACAAAAATAGAGGCATTGTCTATACTGTTACTAATCACTTCTCTTTTCAGAACTCCAATCTGTTCTCATCATTACCGCTTTACCTAGAAACACTACTTTCCAAATCAACGCAAATCATTCTCCTTTATTTCCTCGATCCCCTGTTTCAGCACAGTGTTTGTTCTTTATCTCACCTTACAGGCTTCTCCTTGGTTACTGTTTTTTTGTTACCAGTTGTCTACATGTTAACCCACTTCTGAGATTCCATTTTGGTTTCCCTTCCCTTTCCCTCTTTTACTGTATCATTTCTTACATCTCTTTTCTCCACTCTTTTCTCCCCCTTTTTATTACCATGACGTTTTAAGACAATTTTATTTAATCCTATAACAATGAATGATGACTCTGCTGATGTTCTCAATCGAAAACCTATCCTCTGATCTCCAGATTCATAAACTTAACTGCCCACTTCACATTTATTCCTACAGTGCATGTTTATTATGCATCTATAAAGTGCCACTTTTTTGTGCCTAAGATATACATCACCAAATGAGATAAATATCTATAATAGGGCCAGCAAACCTTTTTTTTTGTAAAGAGACAGACAATTATTATATTGGGCTTTGCAGACTATATGGCAACTCTGCTGTTTTAACATGAAAACAGCCAGAGACAATATATAAATGAATGGTAGTGGCTGTGTTCTAATAAAACTTTACTCACAAGAACAGGCAGTAGATCATATTTGCCCCATGAGCCACAGTCAACTGACCCTGGTCCATAACAACTCTTGTTGAATTACTCATGGGTATTTTAAACATAAATTCCCATGGCTATTTGAATTAATTTCAGAAGTCTATGATCCAACACTGCTGGAATCCTTTCAGTTTTCTGATTACACCAAGGTCTTTCCTGTCTAGTGGAGTTTGCATCCACTATTTCTACACCTGGATTTCTTTCTCCAGTTCTTTGCATGGCTGGCTCCTTCCACATCCTTGTTAAAGTGTTGCCAGCTGTTATCCCCTATGCCATTTCTGTTATATCACTCTTTATCTCTTTGGGAACATTTATCATGATGTAATTATTTGTTTATTAGTTTATTGCTTTTTCTTTTTCTCTGGTATGCAAGATCCTTGAATAGACGCTCCTGATTTACCATAGAATCCCCAACACCACCAAGTATAAAGTTTAGGAATCAATAAATATTTAATAAACAATGGAATAAATGAATCTATCTTTACGAAAAGAACTATAAAGGAAAAAATATCCTAACAGAAAGAAAAGGTTTTGTTTATTCATGTTCCTGAATTTTGCATTTCTTTATAATGACAGTTTATTCATTAGTTATCTAGCTTATTAACTTAAGACATATTAACATGTAGAGCAGAATTTCTCAATCTCAGCACTATGGACACCTTGAGCTGGATGCTTCTTTTTTGTGGGGCTACTCAGTAAAAGTAGGATGCATAGCAGCATCCTTGTTCTTTACCTACTATTAATCAGCCCCATCGTCCTCCTCCCTGAGCCCCTGCCTAGTTGCGAGAACCAAAAAAAAAAAAAAAAGTGCTATGTAGTAATATAGGGTACCACTAAAGTATGTAAAAGAGAAATTTAGCCTAAATTAGGAGTTGGGGAAAGCCTCCCTTTGAGAAGTTATTGTAAGCTGAGATTAAATTAGTGTCCTAAAAGAACAGGCTAATTAAAAGAAATTGAATATGGAGGAGTAATATGGAAGAAAAGAGCACACCAGACAGAGGAAGAAGCATGTAGAGGAACAAAGTATGGCCCATTTGAGGAAGTGAAAACAAAATGCCAGTCTATCTAAAGTATAGAGAGCAATTCATCATATAAAACCCGGAGAGGTCAGCAGGTGCCAGATCATGTTTATGCAGGTGCACTTCATTAAAGATTTGGGACTTTATTCTACAAAACACATAAAAAGGAGAAACATGATCAGACTTGAATTTTAAAAATTCATTCTGGATTATCTAAATAGAATGGATCAGAGAGGGAAAAACAGCCTGTAAAGAGTGAACAGAGAGGGTCTGATACACCATTTCAGAGGCCAGGTAGTGGTGAAAGCAGTAGGGAAAGAGAGAAGTGGGTGGACATGAGAAATTTTTAATAGTGTGAATTAGCTGGGCTGCATGATTGAATGGATGTTAGGGACAAGGATAGATGAATTATGATGTAAGCAACTGAGCGGATGGTAGTATTTTGTTATTATTAATGCTAGATCTACATACCCAAACTAATATAGGAAATATCTCAGAGGATATAAACGTACCTTGAAGGGGCAGAGAAACTCTTAATACTGACAATTTCTGACATTTTAAATTTTTCTCTTTTATTTTTATACTTGTATTATTCTATGTATTCATTATCTATTACTGTCTAAGAAATTGACGCAAATTCAGTAACTGAAAACTATGTATATTTATTTTTTCACAGCTGGTCAGGAGTCTGGGCATGGCTTAGCTGAGTCCTGTAATTCAGAACCACTCACAAGGGTGCAAAGTATCAACCGGGGCTGGGGTCTTATCCAAAGGCTCAACTTCAGGAGGATCTTCTAACTCTCAGTGGTTGTTGATAAGATCCAGTTTCTGTGGGCTATTGAGCTGAGAACCTCGGTTACTTACTGGATATTGACTCTAGTTTGCCCTCAGTTTCTTATCTCATGAGCCCTTCCACATGGCATCTTGCTTCATTTAAGGTAGCAAGAGAGAGAACCTGCTAGCAAGATAGAAATCATACTTTCTTGTTACCTAATCATGGCAGTGACTCCTCAGTGTTGCAAGTTTCTCTTGGTTAGAACGAGTTACTCGGGATGGGATTACACAAAGCCACGAACCAGGGTGTTGGGGTCTTTTGGCACCATCTTAGACATCTACCTACCATATTCTATATATTACGTCAAGCATGTATTTTAAAATGAAATAAACATAATGTGAATACACAGATATTTAGAGGTATTAAAAGTCCAAAATAAACGTTTCGCTTAATTTAACTCTTCCCAAGAATAAATTTACACAGATTTTGGAAGCTCATATGTAGCATAGACAAGAAAATATATGTTCTATGCAGAATGTGCAAGTTGAATGGAAATAATGTATTGGTAAAATGTTTCCTCTAATTACACAGGTATTTATAGTATAGGGTGGGACTAGGCAGGGACTGTGGAGGAAGGGGCTCAGCAAAACTGCTAAGGACTATAAACTTAAAAGCATAAATTGTTTTAATATTCTTTAAAAATGCTCACATTATTTTTTCAAGAAACATCTGATTTGGACTGATCCTAAGGCTTGATGTCCTAAAGTCTTTGTAAAAGTTGGGAAACTGAGCATAACAAATTTTTGCCAAGTGTCTCACTCTACATATCTTCCTGCACATTGTTTGGAATTGTTCTTGACAGACCTTAATTAGGTTCACGGAACTCTGTAAATTTTCAAGCATAAGATTTAATATTTGGTCTACCCATTTCAGAGGGCAAAAAAATGAACGTAACTCACTTGCGGCAATAGCAAACAATGTTTAAAAATCATTTTTACTTTTTTTTTTTTAACTCTATTCTTGGTAGTTAGGGGATTTCCAGAGGATGGAAACTTCTAGATCTTTTATCTGCCTTAACATGACATCTTGTAATGGTGATATTTTCAGTTTATTCATGTATGTATAATTAATGATGTACACATAATTCAAATATATATTATTTGAATTGTTTCCACTAATAGTTTTCTGTCTTATTTCAAGCTGCCATGTGAGCACTCTTAAATATTGTTTCTATCATTAGAAGAACACATGTTTAAGCTTTACAAATAACTCAGTTCTCTTTCACAATTCATTTTTGTAAGAATTTTCCATATGAGTACTTCAGGAAAGGGCTATTATTTTTAAATATCAGTTTTCTATGTTCTGTATTATTCCTAAATGTCAGGTCAGCATTGCCAATTTTATGATTTAATTATTTGATCCATGATGTCAGACACTTATTATAAATAATGAACAATACTTCCTTTCATCTGGAGCAAATGTTATACTATGGAAATAGTCCAATTTAGAATTTAACAAGAAGGGAAGTAAGATAATTTATTAGATTTCTTTTAACATTGCTCATGTTCAATAATGTGCAATGCATACAATTAATACTGTCTGCTGTGAGGTCAAAGTAATACTGTCTTCTGTCAGTACAATTGAAGTTTCAGGTTAATAGGCTTGGCTTATTCTCTTCTTGAAATTTCTAAGTTCCAAGACTACTTCTCTCCACTTACAGTTCTGTGAACTAAAATATTTACAAATTAAACCACACAATTAAAAACTTTTTTGTTAATGTCAAACGGTGTATGTTGTGCTAATGTACCAAGGGGATGTAATAAGAAAAAAAACATATTTCAGCATTTTTAACTTGCTGTACCAAACAATAGAAAAAGAGACCAACATTAAATCTCTGCAGGTTCTTTCAAGGAAAGTTATGAGAGATCCAGACCTTCATCACAAAAGACAGAGTACGGAGGAAAGGACTTGGAAGGAAGTAGAAACTACCAACCCTGGGGGAGTGAAATGGGGACATTCCCAATGCTGAGAAGGGGATGCTGGTTAATTCCGTATAGCAGGACCTGAGTCCAGCAGAACAATGCCACTGTGGAGTGGCAGCAGGAGCTCAGAAGGAAATGTATCCACGGATCATGTTGCATATGGGATGGCTGGGCTGTATAACACGGGTTTTCTGTCCTGGCAAAAATCCCCAATGGACACTAAAGCAATGGAGATGTCCACAATCTGGGAACCATCTGAACTAAAATAATAAGTTGATCAAACTAGGGGACATAACATCACATGTGTTAACATGAGAAATAGCTTGGGGACCTGCTCTGGTACCTGGTAGAGTAAAGAGATGGAGAGTCAATGACAGAGGTTATTTATTTATTTGTTAACTATCAGATAAGAGGAATCTGAGTTGAGGAGTGTGCAGAGTCAAATTTAATTTGATTTAGAAAAAAACAGTCACTGAGAATTTTGTTTCTGTTTAAAATCTGTGATATTACTTGAATGAATAATGTTTACATGTATCTGAGGGATGCAGAAAAGTATAAAATATCTCTACCAATAAGGAATATATATGCTAGTAGATATATTTTATACAGTAGCAACATATAAAATATACAGCTCTCTGTAAAATCTATCATAAGAAACAACTTAGTAGTATTAAAAATTAATGCTGAAATAGTTGAAAAAAATAAAATGTTAGAACTAGTGAACAAAGAAAATCTCTCAGAGGGTAAGGAAATGCTGTTTTAAGTGGGATTTAAAAGTTGAGCCTTGTTTCCTCCAGCTGAGAGGAGTTGAAAAGACAAAACTGAGTATTTCTTTACAAACAATAAAGGGTCATAAGAATCATTTTAACAAATTATCCTCTCACTTAATTTGGAATTTGAGGGATATATCATTTATACTTTATCTCGGATTGTTTTAATTTCTCTCTCTTTCTATATGTGTGTGTATATATATATATATATATATACACACACATATATATGTAATAGAGCTAAAATGAATTTGAAACAGAAAATCTGTTAAATCATTTTGTTAATTGTTACTAATCAATTAGTTTAATTACTTCAATCCAAAGTCTCTTGCCTTGATTAAAGATAGAAAATGTGAATTCCACATTCACTTACAAATCAATTTGATTCATAAATATACTCTTCAAATGAACATGCAAATATCTCATGTGCCACACTTGTCTGTCAGTTTGTCTGTCTGCCCATGAACCATTTGTAAAGAAGCTGTCCTTCCATAGGGCCTGGAATAAGACACATTTTTTTAATCATGTGACCTTCTGGCAATGATTGTTTAAATGAATCAGGTCCAATCAATGAGGAACCAGTCATCTCGCAACTAAACACATGCTTTCTCTTCCGTTCTCTTTAATTCTAAAACATTGGGATTAATCAGTAAGTTTCCATGGGAGGCTGAGACAGAATATGGATCAGAGTGGGTACAATGGCTGGCTCAGGCTATGATCAAGCTCAAGTTAATGGTATGTGCAGAAACCTTGATTAAGCTGAGAATGACAGTCTTCCCAGGGAGAACTTTAACAAATTTGCACAGAGAAGAGATCACAGGAACCTCAGAAGATAGGAAATGAACAGAAAGTAGCTTCTTTAGAAACTGGCACCTTTCTGATTCTTTATTCTAAATTCTGAAGACCTAGGTATGTCTCACAGTTTTTTCATGATTCCTGTCATTTTTATATGAGTTAGCCTGATCAAATTGTGCTACTTATGACCAAAAGAACTTCGACTGGAACATGTAAGAGATGGATTCACATTACAAACACATGGCTCATATTTTTATGTGAAAAAAGCACTAGGCATTAAACAGGAGTTTAAACAAGAAGGAAATACAGATCCAGGCAAAAACTTCACCTATGTCTGAAATTTTGTATCAGGTTTCTTGTCCAAAACAGATGCCAATTTATCCGATCATCCTTTCTTTTAGTCTTGTTCAGGACTTGACATTTTCTTCTAAGAGTTGGGTTTTTTCATTGTTTAGCTGGAGTGAAAAAAAAATGGATTCATTGCAAAGGTGCTGTGATATTTCTGGGAATTCAAGGTCTGAGGAGTGAGTGTCTCAGAAACAGACAGAAACAAGCAAACTGAGCACTGGAAAACATTGGCCAATCTTTCTCTCTCCCTCCCTTTATCTCATTGTTTTCCCTAGCTTGTCCTCACTGCTCGCTGTGTCCATTAACTTCTCCCAGTATGTCTGCTTTATTCTTCTCCCTAGTTTTCAACTACTTTTTTTCCTGCTTGTTGGTCTGCAGACAAATTGTGGCCAACAACAGCTTTTGGATTTACCTATTCTCTGATTGAATTTACCTACCTGGAAGGGAAATACCTTTCTTTATTATTTCCCAGAAGAGAGAAGATGCTGATCAGAGAAAATCGGAGGGGTCCAGTTCAAATACACGAAGCTTTGTGTTTATACTTCATGCCTAAGTCCCTTTATCCCACAAATTGTCATTGCAAATGTGCATTGTTTATTTTGTAGTTTATTTGTGAAATCCTTATATAGTACTTGCCATATTCTAAATGCATTACAAATGTGACCCCATCTAATGGTCTTTGAGTATTGCAGAGCTGAGTTTTGAAGGTAGGTATTCTGTTTTATTTATCATGTTATCTCTTAGACCTAATGTAATATTTGTAATGACACAGAGACCACCTAATACATTTTAAAAACAATGAATAACTTAATAAAGTAATAAGTTAACAATCTGATTCAAACTGGCTAATCATGCTTGCTGTCTTGTTTTTGGGAGTGATTCCTTTCTCTCGAATTGGAAGCCTATTCTGGGAACCCAATCTCATGCCCAGGGCCATGTTACCTATGGAAAAATTTCGTTGCTTGCCTAGATTTCATATACTGTAGGCTATGTCTGCCTGTTTTTATTGTGCTCTACATCTTAAGACGCCATGCTTATGCTTCCTGTTTTGACTTTTTATCTGTTCCTAACTTTATCCTCAGAGTTCTGTAAGTTATTTTCCTTTCCAATTAAATGTATATAGTTCAGATTTGTAAGTTGTGTTGAATAAAAGAATAAGCTAATCCATAAATGGAAGAGTTTAGATGAGTTATGCCTGTGAAACTGAACTATAATATTCTTAAGTGTGACTTTGTATAGTTACATGGAGTTTTTTGGATTTTTAAATATTTCAGGATGCAGAAGAATAGTTTAGTGTTCTTCTCTATGCCTTTTTCCTGATTATATTTAATTATTTTAAGGGAAATGAACTTATATCTATATCTATATGATGCTTAGGGTTTAACAGACAACAACATTTTCTTGTGGAAAAAATGTAATGGACATTTTCTTTTTTTTGGCAACAGATCTCTACTTTTCCTCTGTGTGATCACGTCTTGCTCTATGTGTAGCCATGTGTTTATCTGAAGCTGTCTGCCAAGACACATTTGTTTTAATCCATAAATGTTATCATCATATGTTAGCAAATGACTAGGTTTATTAAAATTATAAAAACTTCATAAACTTAAAATGCAGATGGCTTCTATGTATTGCTTCTTTTATACAGTGTTTAGGAAACAAGGTTGGCATAGTCTTTCTGGTTTAAACTTTTGAGTTTAATAACTAGAACAAATACAGCCTCACCAAAGGCTCTCATAGTATTTGAAATCTTTTTTCAATCTTTAATCCTAACTCTCACCTTCAAAGTACCTGAGGAAAGATAAAACTCAGGAGAAAAGGACAAAAATATAGGATCAACAATGATGGGAGATCTCTTGCTGCAACAATGCCCAGGCCAACTTGTTATGAAATTTGGACTGTTTGTTCTGGTGGAGAAAGAAAAGTAACAAGTAAAGATCTTGTGAGAATGCATGTAAGCTTCTTGAGCTTAGCCATGCTCCCTCTGCTGTTTTTTACGCTGAGATCTGTGTGAATCACATAACTGTTTTAATACCCAACTGAGCCATGTCTGAAGTGGGCATAGATTCTTATTTCAAATTCCTTTAAATTCCTAGCTACACAGCATCAGCTAAGCACCTCCTAAACTTCCTTTAAAATAAAAAAAAATGGATATGATCCCTAGATATAAAAACAGTAAAAAAGAAAAAAGGTTGTAAGAATCAAAATTGTTTTAACAAAGGGAAAGAGCAAAAGGTTGTCTTAGCCATTTGTGAACTATAGCTATAGAACTTTGATTTTATTACTTATAGGCTACAGGAGGCAGTGAGGGGCATTACACGATCTCTAAAACCAGGTTTGAAAACTTGGAACCTGTCCAAAATGTTCCTCCAATCCATCTGTGAAACAGAGAATGAAATAATGTTTTGCTGATTTCCCCCCCAACGATGGCCTCTATAGTTCTAAAAGTTCTATCTTTATGGAGATTATGATAATTATTATTGTTGTGTTAATTTACTATAATTTCAGATAAATTATATTTCTGATTAGTCACAAATGCTTAATATTTTATCATCGATATAGTGTTTACTGTTAAACACTACGATATAAAAAATATTAACAATCAACTCGTTTTCAGATGGTGTTTTAGCAACTGACCAAAAATGAATTCAAATTGATAATTTAACCGATGTATTGCTATTTTTAGTTAATATTCAATCCTTACAGATGGGAACTTAGAAGTAGGCAAATGAAACCATTATGACATAAAGTTAATATACGAAAGACATAGCTGCCATTCTAAATTCATTCACTGATTTGCTAGAATGTTTGTATAAAGAAACTATAGAAGATGACATCAACTATGAAAAAAATAACTCATGTTAAGATATGTACCCTAAATAAAAATAGTTAATGCAATTGGTGGCAAATATTCCTGTACCTTGCCCAAGCATAATTTAAAGAAAGGCTCTTTACAAAATTATATGGGATACAAATGGTCCGAATTCAATAGAACAAAGGAAAGTTATGTTACTTTTTTCTACAGAAAGCCATCCTACTTGGTTGAAATATTAGCTACCATCTATTGAGCACTTACTATACACAGACATTGTTATAAATGTGAAATACTTAGTTTTTATTTTGTTGTTAGTGGTAAACTATACTTTGAGCTGAGAAAAAATTCAGAATTTTTGGAAGATAATGGAGCATGGCACAATTGTCAAATTTAATAAAAAGGGTCTTTTCATAGTCCCTGATTTAGAATTTTGTGCACATTGTTTTGGTAGGTAATGCTTTTAAATACTTATTAAGAATTCATCTTCCAGAGATTCTTAGTAATCTCTGACTTTTTTGGCAACAATTAAGCAGCTTTGAAAGTTTTCCATTTGCTTTGGGATAGAGAAATATAGCCAAGAACAAAGTCATAATTGCTCAGCTTTTTATTCCAAATTAACTTCTTTTAAAGCCCATAGAATAAGCAATAATTCTGAAAACAAGAATTGTAATTGTAGAATTGGGACATTTTGAGAGAGAAATGTATGTTGAGTGTCAAGGGACTAAGAACCTTAGAGAACCCAGAGTAACAAGTTTAGTTAGTATCACAAATCAGATGAGGGAAAATCAAATAAAGTGCCTTGACTAGAGAAAAATGTGATAATTTTTCCATTCCCTGACTGTCTGGTTTAAATTTTGAACCAGAGCCTTGACAACTCCTTAAACATTCTTGCAGATTTGAATGTGAGTTCTCTTTAGGCAAAATTACCCATGGAGGGTACCTACATTAGGAAAAGAACAATCCAATTATTGGCGGTTACTGCCAAACATCATAGACTCCATCATTTGGAACTATGAAGTAGTCAGGAAATCAGAGCATCTGGGAAAATGATCGTTTTGGTATTGTAAACCTCCAGCCTTTTCAGAGGAAAGCTATAGAGGTAGTTTAAGAGGAACTAAAGAAAAGAGACTTTCACAGGGTTGCACATTTAATCCCTATAAGCTCTGTGAGTTAGATATTATTTTGTTCATCTATAATTGAAGGTATTCATATTTAAAGCACTTAAGTAATTTTCCCAAGGTTCTACACCTAGTCTGTACCAGAACCAGGAATCAGCCACTCTAGGTTTTTCTGATTCCTCGGTCCATGTTTTTGTCATTATGAAATAGTAACTTCACCAAAGCCTAGAATGTGATACTCAATTCAACACATGGTAGATGGCAAATGCCACCCATATCAGTGTCCATAGTGAAAAAACATTGACACAATTTTTTTATTTTAGATGCTGTGCTCTTAGCAAATGCCTCTTTTCATCTCTAAAATACATAGTATCTTAATTTTTTTCATTAGCAAAAAATACTTTGCTTATTTGAAGGGAAAATGAGGGATGCAATTTAGGTTATAACTGGGGTACGCAGCAGAAGGAGGTCTCGTATTAGCCTCTGATATCAGGGCTTATTGTAAGCAAAACTATGTTGCTAAATAAGGGACAAAGAGCCTTGATCAGGAAACAATGCTTTTTTTGTTTGTTTGTTTGGTGAAAATAAGTTTTAGAATTTGTACATTTAGGCTTATCTCTTCATTTAGTTATGTCTCTTTAAAATCTATTTAAATATTCCTTTATTTAATAAAATATACGTTATATTTCTGGCCCTGTCACTGGCATTGGAGTTAAAAAAAAGTTTAATAAAACACTATTCTTGCCCATAAAAATGATAGTTGTATTTGGA
The DNA here is from genome assembly GCA_004363605.1 of Indri indri. Classification (NCBI taxonomy): domain Eukaryota; kingdom Metazoa; phylum Chordata; class Mammalia; order Primates; family Indriidae; genus Indri; species Indri indri. The sequence continues at coordinate 44,191 of RJWJ010004244.1, forward strand.
GACAGACAAGCTCATATTTTTTATTTAGGATGTGCTACTTAACTCATTTGTTTTTAGTACAGCTATTTATTTCTGACATATTTGATATCAGACACTGCTAGTGGATTTTGTTCCTACCCTTATGTAGTTTACATTTAGTAGAGAATAAAGACAAGTAAACAGGCAAATACAGTACGCATGATAATATCTCAAATTGAGAAAATTAAAGGTCTATGGAACATTCGAAGAGTGCATCTAACCCATATCTGACAGTCTTTTCCTAGAAGTCATATCTAAGCTGAGAGCCAAAGTGTAGGTATCATAGAAATTCCTGTGGAAGTACATGTAGAATTTGAGGCATCAGGAAAATTTAAGAACCCCTGTGAAAACATGTTTTCTTTAAGGACTGAAAAAAGCGATTAGTGGGATTAAAAGAATAAAAGCTTCATCTTCCAATTTCAAAATCTTGACTAACCCTAAACTAATGAAAAAAATTGTTTTCATTAATTTATATTGTTCACCTCTGCCAGGTAAATTGAACCCATATACATTATCTGATTTTAAACAGTAATCAAAACTTGCATATTTTCTCTTCTTAAACTTGTACAATAGTAGCTTCAGCAATGATGACATATTCTTAGTACTTTTTGTTATGGTTTGATATCACCATTTAAATTTCTAGCTGCTTTGTCACTAAAGAGCCCAAATTATGATGTTTTCTTTCAAGAAATTCCAGTAGAATTTTATTTATCTTTGTATCAGATAATCGAGTTTCTTTTTTGAATACAAATTAATGAAATGGGGCCTGGGCATGGTGGCTCACGCCTGTAATAATCCTAGCACTCTGGGAGGCCAAGGTGAGAGGATTACTTGAGCTCAAGAATTGGAGACCAGCCTGAGCAAGAGTAAGACCTCGTCTCTACTAAAAATAGAAAAAATTAGCCAGACATTGTGGTGTGCACCTGTAATCCCAGCCACTTGGGAGGCTGAGGCAGGAGGATCTCTTGAGGCCAGGAGTTTGAGGTTGCTGTAAGCTAGGCTGACACCAGGGCACTCTACTCAGGGCAACAGAGTAAGATACTGTCTCAAAAAAATAAATAAATAAATGAAAAATAAAGAAAGAAGTGTATACTACTTGCTTTATAAAAAGAATAATGTTTATATTTACAGTTTAGAAAGTGAAAAATTGTCAACAATTTTCTATAATATCTTGACATTATTATTGGCTAACTTTCAAATTTCTTTTTTCCTGTTGTATTCTCAACAGTTTCAAAGATAACTTGCATTAGCCCACAATCTGCTAAAGTTTTTCTTTTTCTGAAGTTCAAAGAGTTCATGTGTCAATTTTCATTCCCATTGTCATCAGGGAAACAATATTAGATATCAGTGAATACGCTTTGCTGAGCTTCTACCAATCTTAAACCGCAGAAAATAAGCCCAGTCACCCTTAAACTCATACTGTCAATCAGAAAATCAGAAAGCAGGATACAGATAACATATGCTTGCAGCATTGTAGAATCCACATGTGGTTGACATGCTGAACGATTCATAAATACATATCTTTACCCCTGGAAAAGAAGCGGAATTTGAATGAATAATAAGAGGCCAAGGTGAATCCTAAACATTCAAGTTATTGTAGGAAGTCAGAGAAGGGAAAAAAAAAATTTTATTAAGGGAGCTAGAGTGAATAAAGTATTGGCAATTTCTTTAAATGGTTTTAGTATAAACTAGGTAAATTTTAGATTAAACGTGAAATATAAATGATTTTATATATATATAAAATAATAATATGACTATATTATAATAATAGTATGAATATAAATATATATAAAAATTATATCTATATTATTTATATATATATACATATATATATATATATAAAATTCTTTTTCATTTCCAAGGGGGAAATGGGTATAATGTATGAGTCAAGACTGTCTTTACTAAAGCCTATTTTAAGAATGGGTTATCAGTTTTGGCCTATTCATAAAAGGAGAAAACAATCTTCATTTTAAGATAAGTTGTCCATATGCTATATTTCTCTTGTTTTAGAATGAATATTGTATGTTTTAATTATTTCATTTAGTTGGCATTTGGGCATTAACTTATTGAATGACTGACTATATTAGAGATTTATGACAAAGTCTTATAGCAACACTTATATATGATCATTAGAAAATCAGAGTTTAAAAAGAATTTCAGACACTACATACTGTTCCGATTCATTCTGGATTAGAGAATTGCATAGATATCTGGCTTTAGTTTTAGAAGCTTTAATTAAAATTCAAAATTTCTTTGGTGTTTGAATTTTTTTATAATTGTTTGGCATGTATACCTTGGCTGTTCATTATGTTAAATCTGTGGCAATTTATGATGTATGAAGAGATTGAAATAAAAAACCATCACTTTTTCAATAATATGGCATGGAGATTAACATTTTATTTGCTTTTTCCACTGGTAATATACTGAGTACAATATCCTTAAGGAAAGGTTTTGTTTGTTTGTTTTTGTTTTTTTGTTTTGTTTTGTTTTGTTAGTATGGGCAGGTAATATGTTATATGTGGATACTGAAAGGATGCTCTCTTAATGAGATTAATATTGGAGGGCAAACTAACTACAGTATTGGTGGGTGGGGATAGAAATAATTATATCAAAGTAGCTAGGAGGTCAGCCTGTGAAGCCAGCTTCTTTTGTTCAAATCCTCACTCTGCCACTTAGGAGGTTTGTGACCTTTAGAAGGTACTTAATTTCACCATTCCTTCTTACCTACCTCAAAAATAATAATAAATATCAATAAATAATGAATAATAAATCCTACCTTAGATAGGAGTTCTGAGGATTAAATTAATTAATACATGTAAAACATTTAAATAATACCCAGATAAAAATATATATTGAATATTCATATTATTGAGCACAATAATATTAAGTTCATGGAAAGCTAATGGACAATCAGAAATCATTGTCACATGAACAAAAAATCCCAGAAGTCAACAATATGAAGAATTTTTTCAGATGGGTAGACCTACAGAGAAATGAGTTTACATATTTTTATTTATTTTTTTCTGAACCTGGATGCAGAATAGGAGGTATTAGATGATTCAAAGTTTCAAAAAGTTTTAGTGTACATTACTGAAAACTCATTTTTTGTAAAGTTGTTTATATCTGCATTTCAAAAGGTATGATCTGCATTGGGAGACAAGACAGCTGAAATTATATACCTCACATAAATTTCTCTATTTCTAGTAATTTTCCCTGCAGATCAGAAATATTCAAAGTTTAATCATTAATCCTGTCTCTAAGACAATGTTGATCTCTTTCAACATATATTTGTCTAGCACCCTTATAACTATATGCAATGCTCAGGGATAGACATACGGCCTTCAAAAAACTGTGCTGAGTAAAAACATAAAGACATGAAAAAATTGGTCTTATGTATTACCCTTATGAGCTATTAAAGAAGGAAGTTTGTCACAACAAAAGATATTGAAAAGATAGATAAAAGGATTTCTTTTTGTAAGATTGAAGAATGCTCAAGTTTTATTGTTAAAATAAAATATCCAGCTTTTATATTAAAATAAATTCCTCTATAATGATGACCTCAGTAGTATCAGGACATTTATGCAGGATTGTATGTCCTATTATAGAATTAAACAAGGTACATTTCCATTTTTCAAATTAAGTAATACTTGAATCGTTTTGGAAATTTATAACTAAAAATGAATTCTCTTTTTCTTATTCCTGATATTGAAGAAAAATTCTGGATATTTTTCACATAACATTGTACATTCTGTTAGATTATATATTTAATACTTCTTATTAGAATAATTTTTAGATATTGATAATGTTGCTGACCCAGGTAACCAAATCACCACAAATATGAAATCATTTAAGGATTATACACACATATCTCATTTTATTACATTTTGCTTTATTGTGCTTCACAGATATTGCATTATTTATGAGCTGAAGATTTGTGGAAACCCTGCCTCTGGCAAGTCATTTGGTGTTATTTTCCAGCAACATATGCTCAGTGTCTTTGTGTCATATTTTGGTAGTTCTCGTGATATTTCAAACCTTTTTATTATTATAATAACTCATGGTGATCTCTGATCAGTTATGGTTGATATTGCTATTGTAATTGTTTTGAGGCACAAAGAATCACAACCATATAAAAAGGCAAGCTTGACTGATAAATGTTGTGTGTGTTCTGACTGCTAGACCAACTGGCCTTTCCCTCATGTTTCTTCTTCTCTTTGGGCCACCTCATTCTCTGAGACACAACGGTATTGAAATTAGGCCAGTTAATAGTCCTATAGTGGCCTCTAAGTGTTCAAGTGAAAGGAAGAGTCACACATTTCTCACTTTAAATCAAAAGCTACAAATGATTACACTTAGTATGAAAGGCATGTTGAAAGATGAAATAGGCCTCTTGCACTAAACATTTAGCCAAATTGTGAATGGAAAGGAAAATTTCTAGAAGAAACTTGGAAGTGCTACTCCAGTGAACACGTGAGTGATAAGAAGGCAAAACAGCTGTATTGCTTATATAAAAACATCTGTACTGGTCTAGATAGAAGATCATACCAGCCACAACATTCCCTTAAGCCGAATCCTAATCCAGAGCAAGAACCTAACTTTCTTTAATTCTATGAAGACTGAGAGAGCTGAGGAAGCTGCAGAAGAAGAGATTGAAGCTAGCAGAGGTTTTTTTCATGTGGTTGAAAGAAAGAAGTTATCTCCATAAAATCAAAGTGCAATGAGAAGCAGCAAGCAGTGATGGAGAAGGTGCTGCAGGATATCTAGAAGATCTAGCTAAGACAACTGATGAAGGTGGCTATATCAAACAATAGATTTTCAATGTAGACAAACAGCCTTCTGTTGAAACAAGATGCCATCTAAGACCTTCAGAGTGAAAGAGGAGAAAACTTCCTGGCTTCTGAGCCTCAAAAGATAGGCTGAATGTCTTGTCAGGGCTAATGCAGCTCATGATTTAAAGTTGAAGTCAACGCTCACTCATTTACCATTCCAAAAACCTAGGGCCCTTAAGAATTATGGTAAATCTGCTCTGCTCTATAAATGGAACAACAAAGCCTGGATGACAACATATTTGTTTATAGCATGGTTTACTGAATTTTCAAAGCTCACCGATGAGAATTATCACTTTTTTAAAAAAATATTCCTTTCAAAATGTTACTGCTCATTGACAATGCACCTCTGCACCCAAGAGCTCTGGTGTAGATGTACAAGAATATTAATGTTGTTTTCATGCCTGTTAACCCAACATCCATTCCGCAGCCCATGAATCAAGTAGTAAGTTTAACTTTCAAGCCCTATTATTTAAGAAATACATTTTTAAGTCTATAGCTGCCACAGATAGTGATTCTGCTGATGAATCTGGGCAAAGTAAATTGAAAGCCAATTAGAAAGGATTCACTTTTTTAAATGCCATTAAGAACATTCATGATTCACGGGAGGAGGTCAAAATATGAACATCAATAGTTTGGAAGAATTTGATTCCAACCATCATGGATGACTTTGAGGGGTTCAAGAATTCAGTAGAGGAAGTCACTGCAGATGTGGTGGAAATAGCAAGAGAATTAGAATTAGAAATGGAGCCTGAAGATGTGACTGAATTGTTGCAATCTCATGATTAAACTTTAAAGGGATGAGGAGTTGCTTCTTATGAATGAGCAAAGAGAATGGTTTCTTGAGATGGAATCTACTTCTGGGGAAGATGCTGTAAGCACTGTTGATATAACGGCAAAGAATTTAGAATATTCCATAAACTTAGTTGATAAAGCAGTGGTAAAGTTTGAGAGGACTGAATCCAAATTTAAAGGATGTCCTATTGTGGATCAAATGTTGTCAAACAGCATTGTATGCTACAGAGAAATTTGTCCTGAAAGGAAGATTCAATCGATGTGGCAAACTTTATTGTTGTCTTATTTTCGGGAATTGCCACAGCCTCTCCAACCTTCAGCAACGACCAAACTGTTCAGTCAGCAGCCATCAACATCAAGGCAAGACCCTCCACCGGTAGCAAGACTATGACTTGCTTAAAGCTCAGATGATCATTAGCATTTTTTAGCAATATTTTTAATTAAGGTACGTACATTACATTTTTAGACATAATGCTATTGCACACTCAATAGAATACACTTTAGTAGAAACATAACCTTTATGTGCACTGGGAAACCAAAAAATTTGTTACTTATTTTATTGGGATATTTTGATTATTGCAGAGGTCTAAAACTGAACCAGCAATGTTGCCAAGGTATGCCCATAAATACTAATGAATCATAATTATTTTACTTTTAATATAATAGTTTATTCAACAAAATAGTGTATATGTCTTTATAAATAAAATCAAGAGATTATATGTTTTACCACTATTTTTTTGTTTAAAATTATCTTCTTAAACTTTAATGTATTTCTTGTGCTCTGTAAGTTATAACTGTTTTGGACTTTCTGTAATTGGTGAAGTAGTTACTCTTCATGCTTTTAAATAACATATGCATTTTGTAACTATTATTCAATTTCCTGCTCTACTCTGAGTTAAATTAAATTATAATACTAATACTAGAAGGATGCCCAATACCTCTTTCTCCATACCTTTATAAAGCAATTATCGATGTGGAAGAAGCATTTTTTTTCTTGTAAATAGAATATAAGAACAACTGTTTTGTTAGAGTTGACAAATCATATTTACCGTTCTTTAGGGCTTACTGTTCTGCAATAGCAAAACTCTGGGAAATATATTGTAAACAATTGATGTGGTACAATTGTTAAGTGACTCCAAACAGCAGCATTTGCTTTATCTTCTGAAGCTGCTTTCCTCTTGCTCTCTCATTTGATGAAAATGAATGCAGAGTGGATGTAAATGTTTCTGCTCTATTCTCACTTTCACAGCTACATTGCTCTTGTCAAACAGTTAATTTACACCAGTCCATACAAAACTTCTAGATTATATTGAGGTGGATTTCATGCCTCAAATAGTTCCACTTGGAGATATATCTAAAACTTAAACCAACAGAGATACATGATTGCATTTTGTGGAAAGATGCTTATGTAAGAATCCAATGCAGGTAGTTCAAAGTTGGTGGGCAACTATTTAAGCTATTAATTCATGAGATCTTTGCATAAATAATGTTATGATTAGACACATTTAAAAATTCAATCATGCTCAAGTTTGACATAAAACACAGGTCTTAGGCATAAGCAGGAATGAATGTAAACATCTAACAATGGAAAACACTTGTTGTATTTTACTACATGGAAAGAATTTCAATATGACTTGCCCATGATTTCTTGCAATTAAATAGAATTTAGTTTTCCATTTTGTTTAAAAATGGGCTCTGGCAATAGGACCTTAAGCTAAAATGTATATAATTTTATTATCTTATATGTTGAAGGTAAGGAAAAATTAATTTTACAAGAATTAAAATATACTTCTTACGTTGAGGTTTCTGGAATATTTTCTGCTAAATGCGTTCTTCAGAAGGTATAAAATTAGAGAGTTATTATGTGTTTGTTGCAATTTTATGTGTTATTGAGCTATTAGACTTTTTGGAGATAGAGTGAGGTTCATACGAATTATGACATAAAACAAAAGTTATATTAAAATGGAAAATATGAAACTAAAAGAAAAAGTAAAACAGAAGATTAGAAAAAATGTAGATGTAAAAGCGGTAATAAATGCCAATGTTTTAAAATATTAAATAAAATGGCACAATTAAAGATGCTAAAGAAAACATAATAAATTAGGAAATATTTTCTCCTTTTTTCCACGTTTCTTTTGATGTAGGAGACTTAGTCTTTCTAATTTTTTAATACTGAAAAGTTTATTTCTCTTATGAGTTATATACAGTGTCATATCATTTTTTTTCTTTTTGTTAAAAACATTCTGTCTTCTTCCGCTATAACAATTTAAATAAAAATATGTGAAAGAAGAAGAGCAATGCTTCAGACCTCATTTAAGTACAACTCTTTGTGCTCATGAAATGTTTCTAGGGGAGGAGAAAGGGCTGTTAAGCAAGACAGATATCATACAGGCATGTCAATCACATTTAATGGGCAGTGGTGGAAGGTAATCTCCTTCTCCCCCATCAGTCTCTAGCAGACTAGTAGACAGAACTCATTACTGTGCAAATGAACCTGCCAGACGCTTCAGCCATTTGCCTCACCAGAGGTCAGGAAGAGTTGACTCCAGTTAAAGCTGGTAAATGTGGCAAGGAAGGAAAAAGGAGGCTGAGCAAATCCCTAGGTTGAAATAAACAGTATCATATTGACGATAACCTTAAAGGAGTTTAAAAATTCCTCCTGGAATTTTGAAAAAAGAAAGTTTTTATCAAAGTAGTTCAAGTGCTTAAAATTCGTTCCTCACATCATTTAATAAATACAAAAATGTGATGGCAACAAAATTAAGCTCAGCCTCCATTAGCATAAATTTCAAAAAGATTAATCTGACTTTCAGCAGGCTACCTCTTAGCAGGTCAATTTATTGACTTAAAAATACCCAGAAAGCACCATCTTATTAACACAAATTATTATTATTAGTACCATTGACTGTTACTCTCTTTGAAGAGCTCTACTAAGCATCATCTTGCTTAATTCTCTAAACTGTACAATGAGATAGACATCATTATTTTTATTTTACAATTGGGAAAACTGGACCTATAAGAATTTTGAATTTGCACAAAGTCATCAGCTTAAAAGCAGAAAAGTGATGATCTGGAGTCAAGTGTGTCTGACTCCAAAGTCCAATCTACTAGAGTCCCAGCATTGTTTCTTGTTTCTTTATCATCTCTAACTTTATTATATTTCTCTTCATGAGTTCTCTACTTGTATTAGAGTTAATTTTTATAACAATTATTTAAGATAGATACTATTTTTCACTTTATAGTGATAAGAAAATTAAGGATTAGGAATTAATTTACTTGCTGATATCTAGAAGATTAGTGAGAACTAAACATTTGAACCTCTATGAATGTCTCATTTCTTATTCCATAAACTGAGCTGCTCCTGTAGCTGGCTTTTCAAATATGCTATAGACATAGCATGCCAAGACTTAAAGCTAAGATTACATTAAATAAAAAGACTATACAATAGTTTTCCAGGTTTTGTTATGTATTCTAAAATTTCTTTCATAATAAATGACCTAGAGCAGAACTTATTTAATGAAGTTTTACATGTCATTGTGTCTTGAGAAAAACAAGGCTATGGAAAATAAAAGTATTAGTATTATGGAGAATAACTGGAAGTTCCTTAATTTTTTGCTGATTTTCCCATTTTTGCCATAATCAGGGATATGATGGTGAAAATAACTTACTATATTTTTATGCATCAAAATTATGGTGAAATGTTTTTCTTTGAATACTACCACATTTGCTTATTTATTTCAAATATGTAGTTTGTTTTTAAAATAAATTAATTAGTATATATGAAAACATTATCATTATTGTTGTTGTCAGCAGGGTTTTGGTTTATATTGACTGGCTCATGGCAACTTTTTTTAGCCAAAAATATTATAGATTAGGCTGAGAGTAGAGGCTCACGCCTGTAATCCTACCACTCTGGGAAGCTGAGGTGGAAAGATCACTTGAACTCAGGAGTTTGAGACCAGCCCGATCAAGAGTGAGACCCCATCTCTACTAAAAATAGAAAAATTAGCTGGGCATGGTGTTGTGTGCCTGTAGTCTCAGCTACTTGGGAGGCTGAGGCAGGAGGATCTCTTAAGCACAGGGATTTGAGGTTGCAGTGAGTTACAATGATGCTGCTACAATTTAGCAGGGGCTACAGAGAGAGACTGTCTCCAAAAAAAGAAAGTATTATTGGTTGTGCCTTATAAGATTATCTAGTCATCTGTACCTTATTTCTATCCTCTTTACCCATTCTCATTTGCATTTTTCTTAGGTAGCTACATTATTATTTTTATTTACCCAACATACTTTTTCTCTGGCTCTTGATTCAATCTGATTTCCATGTAGGCCTTTTCCCTAAATCTCAGACTGTCTGAAAAAATGGTAAATTAAATTCATAGTACTTCAATGTCCCTGGCTTTCTTTTCTCCTGTTACAAGTTCACAGAACAGAGAAAATGAAATGAAGCCAATAATGGCTCCAATTTCTCGCTCTAATAAAACACTGTATTTTAAAAATAATGTTTTCAAGTATTTAATTTTACATAAAAATATTTACAGGAGAATTCATTTAAACTTTTTAATTATATCCATTGAACAATAAAATCAATGACTATAACTATCTGATAGTGACAAAATTATGTGTTCAATAACACCTTAATTGTACAATCTAGGCAAATAATTGAATACTGGATTTACATTTTTAAAAGAGAAAAATCATAAAATTAACTAACAATCTCTACATAATGTATTTTTCTAGTGTACTTTCCAGTGCTTCTATAGCCATGATTCCAAAGTTAACCTTTCAAAAGATGAAAGAGCTAAAAATAAACAAATAAATGTGAGAGGAAAACCGGAAAGATTTTATCTTTGGAAGACCGGGAAGAAAGAGAATGAGACAGATACAGAAGGAAAGATCAGAGATATATTAATCATAACAAATATTCTAGCCCCGAAGGGAACACTGGAAATTAAGAACTAGTGATGGGTAAGCCTTTTAAGGTTTCAAGATGAGATCCAGATAAGAAACTCAGCATTCTTGCCATTATCCTAACCTTTCTCATGGAGGTTGAAATCAGATTGGAAATATGAGAACAAGCTTTCTTGTAATATATTGCTCCTTCCAGAGTCAGTCCAGCTGGAAATGCATAGAAGCATGAAAACGAAAAAAGAAAACAAACAGAAATAAGCTAAGCAAATTTTTGAACCATAGGAGAAGTTCATTTGGGTCTGGGTAGGCGTAGGTCACTTCTTTTTCATCTGAACCGATTGTTCCCTTGTTTCTAGTAAGAGCTCTTTGTTGTTTTTCGTAAATGAGCCTTCATGGAAATAATTCATCATGTCTGCACAAAGAGCTAGGATTATTTTTTTTTTTCCCCTGAGAAAGAGTTTAAAACATCACAACAAAAAATGTTGAAGAAAAGGACATGGTTTTAGATTAGGGCATAATGGTTGAAATTGAAAGTAATTAATGAGAACATTCTCACCAATGGTGTGGATAGCAAAATGAATGAATTATGCTATAATAGACTCAGGAAATCTTAGAAGGCCAGAAGTCGGACAGGGTGATATAAAGGGATCAATGTACAAATTGCAGTATTAGTGCTCTGATTCCATTTTTCTAAAGAGAAACAATATAATTACAGAGCCAATTATCTCAATCTGTAGTAATGCACTGAATAAGTATCTACATGTTCATACTGAAATTTATTTTAAGGTTCAGGGAGCAAAATTCCAAGTTAGAAAAGCAAAACTGCTGAGAATCTTAGTTTGACATAAAGAACAACAGGTTTAGGCTGTGCTAAAGAGGAGGAGGAAGAACTTTATGTATAGCAAGAATCACTCTCAATCTTAAAAATTAAAGCAAAACAAAACAAAAAACAAACGCTGTTTCCTTAAAGTCCGTATCTTACACAATGCGCACACACATTTTGTTTTTATAAAGTAAAAATCAACTGTACAATAGAAAAAGTCCCTGATTAGATAACTGAAAAGCTGACAGATAATTCTGGTGGCAGGCATGACCCAATCAGCACTCCAGTTCCATTTATCTGTGACCCTTTTGGCAATGTTCTCTTTCATAGATTGGCTTAGGCCTCAGGCTGTTTTACTTAGTGTATAGAATGGCTGCCACTAGTAACCAGGGCTGCAAGTGCTCTGATTCATGTTAAGGACAGAGAGCATCAACTTTGATCACCATCAAATAAACCTCTGAGTTTGTCTAGGCAATACTAGCTCTTATTCATTGAGACTACTATTCATTCATCAACTAAATCTTCAGCAAAGGAACAAGATTATGTTATTAGATGATAGAACAAGGGAACTTTTTACTCCATATTGCCCAAATCAAGTTTTGAACACCTTCCGTAAGCAAAGCACATTCACAAAAACAGAATATACATTTGGAAATTTTATTTCAAAAATGATAGCTTGTATCTTTATTTAAAATATTCAGATTGTTTTTCTTGTATTTATTGAGTATAAAGGTTATTTGACATTATTCTGTAGATAATGAATGCTGAAAATACAATTACTATATTTTCCCAAAGAGCAATCAAATTTTATCTAGCTTTTAACTCCTTCTCTATAAAGCTATTTTTTGTAGTTTTTATCTCCCATATGTTAGTATCTATAGTTGTTTTAGTTTTTATTCCTTTTACTTTCTTTCATGCTTGTATTTATTTATAGGCACTTATTTTGTAAGTGACATTCACTTCTCTGTCATTGAGGTAATGAACAAACTAAATTCCTAACTTCATTGAATTTATAGAAAATATAATACAGTATCGCTGATGATGATAGAAATTATAGAGGAAAACAAAAAAAGTAAAGGAAAGGAGTGAAATAGGAAGGGTAAGGAGATATAATTTCAATGTTAAACAGTGTCATTAGGAGAGATCTGAATGGAAACAAATAACAAGCGCTTATATTGAAGATATCTATGTGGATAAAAGAATACTAGGCAGAGAGAAAAGCAGGTGTAATGTCCTGAGGCAGAACATAGCTATTATTTTTCAGGGACAACAAAATAAATAGTGTTTTGGGGACAGAGAGGTATTAAGTTAGGAGGAGAGTTATTAAGAAATTAGGTCAGAAAGAAAATAGGCAGTCAAATTCTCTTTCTTTCTCTGAATCATAAATATGAAAGAATTATGTACTTGATAGATTTTTCCAGGAATCATTGCCTTTATTAACTCTTTATTTTAGTCTTAGTATTTTAGTTCTGTTCCTGGCAGAATAATGGCCTCCAAAAGATGTCTATGTCCTGATTCCTAGAACCTGTAAACATATTACTTTACAAAGGGATTTTGCAGATATGATTAAAGTTAAGTACCATGAAATTGTCCCAGCTGTGCTCAGTGAGAGAAATGTGACAATTAAAGAAGAATTTGAAAGAGATGCTATTTTGCTGGCTTTGAACATGAAACAAGGGAGCCATGAGCCAAGGATTGAGAGTATCTTCCAGAAAGTAAAAAAGGCAAGAAAAAGGATTTATCTCTAGAGCCTCCAGAAAGAAAGGCAGCCTTACCGACACCTTGATTTTAGCTTGGTGAGAACTGTGTCAAACTTTTGACCAATAGAACTGCTTAAGATAATAAATTTGTATTGATTAAGCACTAAACTTGTGATAATTTGTTACAGCAGCAATAGAAAACTGGCATAATATTCTTTAAATAAAGCTCTTTGATTTAGTTATTTATCTCTTCTGTATTATTCATTGTTTTCACCCTGGTCTGTTAATTCTAAAGCCATTTTGATGAAACATTGGTTTTTATCACATTTTTCTTCTTTTCCATAACGTTCCTATATATATGTATATATTTCAAAGCTACATCATTTTAAGTAACAGTTTGGGACTGATACATGTTTTTAATATCTTCCTCAAAAATAAACAAATAAGGATATTATTCAAACAATCCTGGTAATTATTAAGGAGGGCATGTATTAAGGTAGAGATATTCAGAATGCAAATAAGACACTGATGTCAAAAATGCTTTAATTTGAAAAGACTTGGTAATACAGTGCATAATTGAGATAAAGAGTAAATATTTAAAGCTGAATTTCAGGTTTTTTACTTTGAGTGACTGTGGAGATGATGCTTCATTCAACTAAGACATAGAAGCCGTAGGAGGTTTGATAATACAAAAAATAGAACATTGCCATACACTTTTGACTTTTGCAGGTATAAAGTATCTGAACACTCAGATAGTTTGAGGGCAAACTCATTAAGGTCTTAAGTCTCCTGTGGCTGTCCTTTGGAAGCAAAGGAGGCTATACTAGTCCTCTCACTCCCAGTCAGGAGGGATCAAAGTCACAGTGGTGGTATCATAACCTTGGCAGTGTTCTCACTGGACTGCTCCTGTGAGGTGCTTCTGGCAGTGTTTCCTGCTGCCTAGCTAAAATAGCTTCTGGCCATTGCTCAAGTCTTTTCTTCAAGCTTCCTGTCGATTCTATCGTATATCCAAAATCCTTCGAGTAAACTAATTTTTTCTTAATTAAGCCAGTCAGTATATTCTTCCATATAGGATCCCTATGTGACATAACCTTCTTTTCAGAACATTAGCAATGCTTTATAAAGAAAATGAAAATAATTTACAAAGAATTTAACATATACCATAGAATAAACTACACAGAAATAGGAACTAGACATTGTAATATCTAATTGCATATACATGTTTTATTTGGGTTCCTCTTGTACTTGAATTATTTTTTAATTGTAAATTAATCATATTTGGGACTGAATTTTAAATATAGAAACTTATATTTCTAGGTTATATGTCTATGTTTATATTTTTCTAATTGTTTATAAAGAAAAAAATTAATTTAGACTGTCTAATTATATTTAAATACACGAAAACTTCTATAGTGTCATATTTTAAAATTAAAATAAATGCTTTATTATAAAATTACATTATTTATAAAAGTAAAACAATGGATGTCGATATTTTATAAGATATGGAAAACTATTAGGAAAATGTTGTAAACGCATTGCTTGACCAGAAAAATATAACAATTATAAGTATGTTTCTGTATTTTCTTCTGTTTTTTTCTATGCATATTTTTCTTTGTTTAATATATTTATGATCATAAAAAATCTTGTTAGCTTTTCATACCCAAGACTTGCATAACACTTAGTCTTTTCTTAACTGTTACCCTATAATAATCATTTACTTTTTTAATTCCCAATTTTTATATAGTATATTATAAATGGTGCTAAAATTTTAGATTGGTTTTCTGTGGTAGATTGCCAGAAGTGAAAAGCTAAAACATACAAGCTTTTTCAACTTCTTGAGGGCTCTCTAGTGGCATGTTTTATTTGTGTTGTATTATATTATATTGAGGAGTTAATGTTTGTGATGAAACTGAAAGATATGTTAGAAAGACACTAACTAAAGATAGGCACTTGTATCTGCTCTTAAAATGGGACTTGGGGACTTTTGGGATGAAAACTCCAAAGTCACTTGAATGTAGATCGTGATTAATCATCTCCTGTTACTAAGGAGACTCTTAAACACAGAGAGTTTGATTATCGCTTAAGACTTTTGGTTAGGATATAATCAACAAAATTTGTTCAGGAAACATTTTACAAACCAACACAGACAAAAGATGCAGGAGTTGATAATTTATTTCTATACATAAGAAAAAATGGAAAGGTTGGATTTCTCTGTATACAAGTAACTAAATCTATACATTTGATCAAATAACATTTAAAAACAAAAGATTGTCCCCTATTTTATATTATATTAATATAAACACAGTTGCTATGCATAAATTAACTATATTAAAGAAAACTAAATTTTCTCACATTTTACCTTTTAGATATTTTTAATTTTTTAAATATTTCATTGTTATGGATACGTCATAGTTACATATATTTATGAGATGCGTGTAATATTTTGATACAAGCATATGATGTCTAATGATCAATTCAGGGTAACTGAGATAGTCACTACTTTAAGCAATTATCATTTCTTTGTGTTAGGAACATTTCAATTCTATTCTTCTACTTATTTTGCAATATACAATAAATTATTGTTAACCACAGTCACCCTATTGTGCTATGAACACTAGTATTAATCCCTCTATCTAACTGTATTTTCGTACCCATTAACCAACCCTTTTTCATCTTTCTTTCCCCATTATCCTTCTCAGCCTCTGGTAGCCACCTTCTATTCACGATCTCCATGAGATAAAACTTTTGAGTTCCCACACATGAGTGAGAACATGTGATATTTGTCTTTCTGTGCCTGGCTTATATGGTACATATGCACAATGGAATATTATTCAGCTGTAAAAAAGAACAGAGTCCTGTCATTTGTAAAAACATGGATTGAACTGGAGAACATTACATTAACCGAAATAATCTGTTTAATATTTATGATCAAGTCAGGCAGACCGGCTATAGTTAACACCTGTGGAGTAACTGAAATTGCCAAAGGAGATCTTTTAAAATGATGAAAGTATTGGTTATTGATTAGCAGTGATTATTAAAGAAAACCTTCAATAATTGGTTTTATTGTGCCTACAGAAAAGAAGACAGGAAGCTTCAATAAACAAGATATGATGCAAGACAATCCATAAATCATCCTTTTTATTTAAGAAAGGAAGAATATGTATTAGACCAGAGCTTCACTAGCTTTGGCAAAGAAAAACATTTCCCAATTTTGACAATTAGGAATGCACTTTATTTTACGGAGATATTTAAAAAATAATTTGAAGATCTGGTTGTCTGCAAGTTTGCTTATAAGACCCTTCCTTTACAAACTCTCATGATCTATGGATATCCTATTCATCTTGCTACTGTCAGCGTCTTTTAGCCAAAAACTGCCAGGAACACATGTAGTTAAACAAGTTGAGTTTATACTGGTGGCAGGAGGGAGAATGCTAACAATGGGAACCATGGTGTGTCGCAGTAACAGAGTGTTAGAAAGAACTTCCTATAACATTTTAGACATTGGTCGAGTAATTTGGGAAAGGGAACGTTTGCTCTAAATTGGGTATTTTCAGAAAGTGGGAGGAGGCAATTTTCTGACTGGGTATATTAGTAATTCTCAGCCACAGGGAGGACAGACTAAAGATAAAGATGTATTAATAATAGGTAAAAATCAGCAGTCATTCATTTGGTAAGAGAAATGTTTGATATTTTGTGCGTTGCTCAATGATCTTGTAAGAAGTGGACGTTTTTGGTGAGATTGTTTATGTCTAGAGCAAGCACAGCATGGCTTAGCTGCAATATCAGATAAATATGTAATAATATTGAGACTTAGTTGTGAACATCGGATTTGTTCCCTAGTGTACAGGGATACGGTTTTTTCTTTTTCACAATGTTTAGCAGTAGATAGTATAAAAGAAAGAGGGAAGATGGTGTATTTTTTTTGTTTGTTTCATTTTAACAAAACTTCTTTATAGAAAGAACAGTGACATTTGGTAGTGTTGTATATTTTCGAGAAAATGGTATAATTGATACAATTTTTCATTAGCTAAAATGTTAAGCAAAATATTTTTCTGAAACCAATTACAAGACTTCTTCATTCAAAATGTATAAAAAAATTTTTGTTCACTGTTATTAACTCTGTGATTGCTTTAAAATTGTATTCCAGCAATTCTTCAATGTTTTATATCATTTCATAAGTACCTAGAGAATGTACCCTGAAGACTCATTAGGAAATTGGGCCAAACTCCTTAAACTGATTTGTTGGTGTATTACCTTGCATACAGAGGATTTATAACTGGATGAAACAAAGCATGAAAAGGTAAAGATTCATTGGAATTAAATAAGAGCAAAAATGTCAGTACTTGAGCACATTCCTTGGGAAAATTATTATCAATTCTGACCTGTGGGGAGCTATTATGAAAACCCTAAGAAATATCTAATGGATTTTAAAAACAACTCATCTTTGATTTCACAATATACAGAATAGTTATAAAGGGCTCATTCCTTCAATCCATATTAGGAGAAGGCAGGATAAGAAATTTTGCTTTATAAGTGAAAAGTGAAGCCAAAGTAATTCAATGTAATTACCTTGTGATATATTTTATGGGTGCTTTCACTTAAAAGCAATGCTTCAGAAATGCTCGTTCTGTAAGGCAAGTGGTTTTGGCCATTTTCAATAGAGTAATCAGATTTTCATTGCTTTTTTTGTTTTTTTAACTTTGAGACTAGAGTTAATTTTACAACAAAATTTATTATTTAAATTACTAAGATGTCACATGAATCTGGGTTAAATTATATACAAATACCTCTGTTTCTAGCTGACAAGGACATTATCTCTCTTCAAATCTGTATATTTACAGAAAAAACTGATACCTCAGATTAATCAAAAATTACTCTCTCACTAAAGTTATTTTTGGAGTTCTGAATATAAGATAAATTTAATTTTAGACAAAATCATTATTCTCATGTAGTATTGGATTAATGTCATTTACAGTAACAAATGATTTTTAAGATTTTGATAATTTTTCTTCGAAATTGGAAATTAAAAAAAAAAACACTACAGTACTTTAACCCAAGAATTCATGTATTTGTAAGGAATAATTTGATTCCCACTTTGACAGCTGCCAAATTTATGAAAGTTTAATTATTCAAATACCCATTATAAAAATGAAATGCAGCTATTTTCAAAACTGCCCAGTCTTTCACAGAAAATAGATCCTTAAAATTCTCCCTGTTGTCCTAGCCCTCTTCTTCACATCCATTTCCTTCGAAGCAGCACCAAATGGGCTGCACTTTCTTTGTAGCTTGTGCTGTCGTACTAAAGTACTAAACTGGCCATTAATTCTGAGGTTTGTTATCAGTTTAACTGTTCCTTACCAGTGGTTATTATTACTGTCTCCTGAATGCTTCTAGAGGCGGGAACATTCAAGTAGAAGGAAACAAAACAAAGAATACTTTCCCAGGCTGGGTTCCTCAGAAAGCCTCCTCTGAGACAGAGATTAGTGTGCGAGAGGTTTTACTAGGAAGCTTCAAAGAACTATACCTGGGAAAGGAAGTGACAAACAAGACTGCACAGAAAGAAGTTGAACTTCCATGAGGTCTTAATAGAGGCTAATGCTGGGATATTCAGTTTTCCCCAGTAGGGGTGAGGGAACATGGCTTCAATACCCGCTCATTGATCAGGCATTGCTTGCAGCCACCCTCATATGGGGATGCGACCTTCCATAAGGTGGCGCTCCTGAGCTGAAGCAAGCCTTAAAGCCAACAGCACTTCCGGCAGCTGGGAGAATGAGTTTTTAATTCCTGAAGTGGAATCTGGATGATGCATCACAGTGCACATCTTGAGCACTATGCATCCATCCTTTATAATTGGTTCTGCAGAGATATTTTTTTCTTTTTGCCTCTGACCAAAATTGCTTCACTAAAAGAAAAAAAAAAATCTGCAGTTCTTTTTTTAAAACTAACTTGTTTTTGTATTCTTTTTTTTTTTTGGCAATAAATAAAAATATCTATATTGTATTGACTTTCCTGCTATAGGAGTGTAGAGTGTGTTTGTGTTCATGTATGTATTTCCCACATATTTTTACATACATTGAAAAATAGAATAAAATTTCCTTAAAATATGTGAATAAACTTAGCATTTCTATATACATGGCATTCCATTTTCCCACTGTATCAAGCTGTATAGAATTTATGTGCTCAGAACTATGGAAGACTACAGAATTATAGAAAGCTAAAAATCAGTTTTTGTGGGTGATGAAAAAACCTTGGTAATCATCATGGAACACGTAAGGAACAGCACTGGAAAATATGGAAAACTTTGAGGTATAAATTTTATAATAAAATGTTTTGAACTGCCAAATGATTTAGATTGTCTAAAGAAAAACTATTTCCATTAATGTATAATACCCAAACTGTATATGGCATATCATGTAATAATTAGATATTTTATTGATCTAAAAAATAAGTAATAATTGAATTGTTAAACACTCCCTTAGATAAATTTTTAATATTTTTACATGAAATTACTAATGTCTATGATTTCCATGAGTGAGAATGATTTTTCTCATTTGTAAAATGAAGGCATTAGTAACAGTCTCAGAGGGTTACTATGGAATTCAATTATTTAATGCATGTAAAGTGTAAAGTGCTGAATACCATGCTTGATGCATTGTTAGTACTCAATAAATGTTAATGCATATTTTTGTTGTTGTAGTTAATGTGAAATTTCAGCATTTGCTACAATGCTTCAAGACATTTTGATATATTTGCCAATAATTTATCAAGTTCACACCCAAAGTGTAGTACAAAAGCACATTTTTTAATGCTTGTATTTACTTTTGTTTTTGGATTTGGAAAATATTAACAAAATGTGCACTTTAGCTGTAACAATTCACTAACCATATTCTAAATATAACATTTGCAGTGTTTTCTAATGTAACCATATTTATGCTTTTCTTTCCTTTCTTTTTTTTGTTAAGATCACTTGAAATGACTAAGAAGTTTGTTTCTTAATTAAGTTATAGCTCATCTAAAGACATTTTAGAAGATAGGTGTGTTATTTTCTTACTGTGAATACCTGAAAGGAAGAAAAAAAAATTGAACACACCCCTTCTTTGGTCATTTCATTTAGGCATGAGGAGATCAGAATCTAAGGAAAATAATTTTATGTTGAAAGATGACTATTCAGGTCAAAGTGAATATAGTTTTGAATTATGCACCTCAGAATCAGGAATTGCAAAATGTCTGCATTTGCTTCCTAAATTGCACTATTTTATAAAATCTCTCTCTCCTCTTTGGCCTCAGCCATGTTGTGCTGCCTTATAGAAATCTTTTCCCTAGGCAAAATTTCTGTTTATCTTAATATTGTTGTATTATATTATGCATTATTAGATTGCTAATTCAAGTAAGGTCACTCTGCAGATTAGAAATCCACAGTGAAATGTGAGTAGTCACAATGTCAGGAAACCAGGTGAGTCAGATACATTGACTAAAATTGACTTGCAATCTTAATGAATAGGTCTGGGCTAGGCACTAATGCATATAGATGTAGAAAGACTGTCTCCTAATAAGACTGAAGTATAGGTAGATGCTCAATGCTCAATGTAAATTTTTTATTAAGTAAATAAAAAAAATTAAATGCTATCCAAAGGTTCATGAGAAATGAGTTTGAGAAGAGAGTGGAGGAAAGTTCTTGCATACATTTCTAGAACATAAACAATTTGATGAGGGGTTAATACATATCTCAGACAAGGAGAAAATGACCTGTTGGCTTTCATTTTATCTGAGAAGAAAGTGAACATTTAGGCAGAGAGGGAGCTCTGATCTTCAAAATGTCCTTGTGAGTTAGCAATGTAATTCTAATCCTTTATGATGCACACATACCTTCTATGGAAAATAAGATAATAAACATCTGTTAAGAATAAAACTTCCAACTTATAATATGATATGTAGGGTGGTTTATGTCAATGTGAGTTGCTTACCAATGTGTCATTGATTGCCCTATTGCTTACATTGTTTATTCTTTATGATCTATTCACTAGTCCAATGTTCTGTCTAGTTTGAACTCACATCTAATTAGAGGATTTGGCGCTCCCTCTCAAAATCATCAAATACCCTCATATGGAATATGAAATTAGCTTGATTGGGAATTGTTTTGTGTCAAATCTGTGGCTTTGAAAATAGTAGATAATTGTTCATTGCTGCATGAGTTGTTCTTTCTAAAGTCTGTTATTTTTCTAATTAATTTCTCTTAAAATACTTAACTATTTCTGTGAAACTTATCCATCAGCAATAGTTAGCACTGAATGGACAATGGGACAGATGGTACATAATTTATAAACTTTTGGGTTGCTCGCTACAGTGGGGTTGGGGAGGGAGACTGAGTGATGACACTAGTCAAATGGGAACAGATACAGAGGTGGGGACTTATGAAAGAAAAGAACATAAGTATTCTATTAAAAGTTTTGTCCTTAATCCTTTCATTTGCATTTCTATTAGCACTCAAGATAGCTGTATTTTAATTATGTTCTTCTACTCCCACTCTCACCATCTTTCTCTGTCTTGAGAGGCAAAGCTACGGTAGATGGGTGTATGCATATAGGAATCAATCTCATGTAAATACACAAAGAGAACATTTTGCAAAGATGAGTCGAGGCATTCCTGTGTGTATTCTTCTTGAAGATTGTAAAGTATAAATTCATGACATACAGTTTTGGAATAGAGCTTATGATTTAGCTGATTGTTTTGTAAAAAATGCTTTGCTTCTGTTTTCTGATATTTCAGAGAATCATGTATGTATTACTAACACTGTCTTCTCCCAAAGGTATAGCAATGCTTCAGATTTGGTCTTGGGTCATTTTATTGTAGTTAAATAATGTACAGGAAACCATACATAGAAAATAAATAATTTCCAATAACCTGAGGGTAAGATAGATTGGCTGCTATAGAATGCATAAAGAAAACACTGTCCTGGGGGATTTAGAAAAACTTGACTTTAGTAAGCTAAATTTTCTGTAATTATTATCCCTTTCCTTTAATTGCTGCCTTTGTTTACATTTCTTTGAACAGTTAGCTTGAAATCAAGTTTTAGTCTTTTTATAATGTGTGATTTCTGATTCTCAAAGTCCCATTGCCCTATCTCAAAAAGTATACTTGAAAATGACAATTTTAATATTTAATTCAAATATGCTGACTAAAACAGATTCGCTTTAGAAAATATTTGCTTTTGTGAAATACTTTCATGTAGGAAAGACTTCAGCAATATGTCAGTTCTTTTGTTTCAATGCTGACATGTTGCCAATGTACAGAAGATGGAAATCCATTTTGTGAATATCATTGATCTTGAATGGGGTCAAATTTTATTTTATTCAAATATTATGCTAAATTGGTTAATGTGCTCAGAAGACATAAACCTTTCAAATACAGTGTTTATGTCCATAAATTGTGTTAATGAATATTCCTGAGTAGGGTTTCATCACACAAATCCCTTAAGGGCTTATTATCTGAAACTACTAATTTGCTTGAAACTGCTTGGGGGGTGGGGATTATGCAGGTTAGAATTATTCAGTTTCTCAGTACTATTCTTTGTGTGTTGGCATTTTTCTTCTAAGGCACTAAGTATCTTAATTAAAAATGTGCTTAAAGGAGAGCCAAGATGGCAGAACAGAGACACCAGCTGTCAGATCATCTCACAAAGAAGGAAAAGTTTTAGATGAAAAAGAAAAAACATATAAATATGGATAGGGTGTAATTCCAAGGGAAATGTTTCAGGAGCTACCAGAGGCTTGAAGTCCAGCGAGAAGGATAGGTGGAGTAGTTTGTTTCTCCCTCTCCAACATCCCTGGCAGTCAGTGGGCACCCGAGCTTCTGGAAAGCAGGTATACCCTCATGAGCCCAAAAGCTGTTGCTGCAGGTGAACTGGGAAATTCTTGAGGACAAAGCACCAGGTTGCCAGCATCCTCAGGACTGCTTCCTGTCATTGCAGAATGAAGCCAAGATGGCAAGTGCTGTATTTCTTCTCCACCCACCATGAAACTTTGTACTCCCCAGGGGTCTTCAGATCCTCAGTTTTTGTCTCGCTGGTTCCCACGCAAACATTTCCCAACTCCAGCCCAGACTGTGGGAGACACAGGGGACTGGTGGGTCCAAGGGGATCTGTGTGACCCCAGAGCCTGGGCATTCTGGGAAGGCTGCCATCTGGAGAGAGGGACAGAAATGAACAGAGTGCTAGCTTTCTTCCATTCAGACTTTTCCTCCCCTTCCCTTCCCCTGCCTGAGGCTGCTGAGAGAGACTATTGAGCAAGGGCTCAAAGGAATTGCTCTTCCCCTCTGTTGGTGTGTTCACCACACCAGGGCTTCCATAGAGAGAGCGGCTCAACCTTTCCTCTTAAAGATCTGCAGAGGACTAAGCAGTGCTCAGACTGTGAGCTCCCTGCTCACTAGCCCTCCCTAGTTCTGCTTGCCCAGCTGCTCCATCAGAGTAGGGCACACCCAGAACCAGAAGGACATCAAACCTCCTTGAGCACTCCATAGGCAACTCAGGTCCAGCATGCTTCTCCCTGGCAAAGTCAGGGATTTATCTTCAGGAACCTGGGGAAAGATCTACAGTCCAGATTCTGTACTCCAGGACTCAATTGTGGTGCTCAGGGGCATGGAGGGAAGATTTGTGAACTAACCTTGGGAGTCAAGGGAGCCCACATGGGCAGAAATGAAAAGAGAGTGCACCATGGGTCCCAGCTGCAGTGTACTCATGGGGGAGCTCAGCTACTTTGAGCTCCTGCCTATTGGCAGATGCTCAAGGGAGTCCACAGAGCAGGGAAGGGGCAGAAGAGTGAAATCTGCTCCCGATAGCCAGATTATGAATCTCAGATGTCCCCTCCTCCACAAGCAGATTTCCTTGCTCGGTAGGGCCACTTCAGCCCCTCCTTGACTGCTTGGGAGCAGACATTTGCCCCATACTGAGACAGCTATACTACTGCTTATGTGGAGCCTGAAGGCAGGCTCACCTAACACAGCCCTGCCCAGACACATTCCCCCACTCATGTCTGCTGTGGTGGAGAAGTAGGACTCACCTGGAAGTTCCAAAGCCCCACCCACCACCTGGGGCATTCAAGTTCTTCTCCTAAGGGAATAGAGCCCATCACAGGTCCCCAAAACAATGAGGCAGCTTGTTTCTTCCAACAAGTGCCACCAACTGAGGGGGTGGTCAATTTGCACAGTTAATTACAGCATTTACTGACTCGATTATATGGAGTATGCATGATCCTTATTCACAAGCACCAACTACTGTCTCAGAGATTAAACTGGGCATCCCAATACAATCTACACTGTTAAAAAGACCACAGGGCTGGGGAAAGAGAAAGGATTTAAAAGACTTCCACCCTCCCTCACCAAAGAGAGACAGGGAATCTGACCACACACATAGCTTATCACTGCTACAGCCTATAAACAACTAGCAACAGAGAAAATTGCCACACAAAGGATATCTAAGACCAAGGCATCCATCCAGAACCTAGATGGCCATCAAAGCACCCACAAGAAAAGCCAAAGGTTGTTACCCAACATATGTTACAGACATACACTTTTGAATGAATGCATGTGCGTGGGGGGGACACTCCATCTAAACAAAAGAAAATCCAAAAATAAGAAGCAACACCTGTTCCAGATGAGAAAGAATCAGGAAAAGAAGTTGGGAAATCAGAGCAATGGAACACCCCCAAAACAGAACACCAGCTCTCTAGCAATGCATACCAATCAAAATGAAAATGTTGAAATGACAGAAAAAGAATTCCAAATATGGATTATAAGGAAGCTCAATCAAATCCAAGATAAAATGGAAATTCAACTGAAAGAAACCAGAAAAACAATTCAGGAAATGAATGAAAAATTCACTACAGAGATCTACATATTAAAAAAAAAATACACTTCTGAAAATGAAAAATTCATTTAAGGAAATACAAAGCATAGTGGAAAGTTTTAAAAACAGATTAAACCAGGCAGAAGAAAGAATCTCAGAGCTTGAAGACAACTCTTTCAAATTAACACAGTCAGTCAAAATAAAGAACAGGGTATTAAGATGAATGAATAAAGCCTACATGAAATATGGGATTATGCAAAATGGCAAATATAAGTATCATAGGAATCCCTGAGGGAGAAGAAGAAAATGCACAAGGGCTGGAAAACCTATCTGAGGGAATAATTGAGGAACACTTCCCTGGTCTTGCTAGAGATTTAAACATCCAGGTACAAGAAACTCAATGAACACCTGGAATATTCATTGCAAAGAGGCAATCACCAAGACACATGGTCATCAGACTGACCAAGGAAACATGAAGAGGAACTCCTGCAAGCCATGAAGCAAAAACATCAAATAACATACAAAGGAAAACCCATCAGGCTAACTGCAGACTTCTCAACTGGGACCTTACAAGCCAGAAGGCATTGGGGCCCCATCTTCAGTATTCTTAAACAGAACAACTGCTAGCCTAGAATTTTGTATCCTGCAAAACTACGTTTTATATATGAAGGAGAAATAAAGACTTTTCCAGGCAAGCAAACATTGAGGGAATTTGTCAAGACCAGACCTCCCTGCAGGAAATACTCAGAACTGCATTATTCACAGATTAGCACAATAGACATGCACCAGTATGAAACTACCCAAAAGCTAAAGCTCAGTGCTCATATAAAACAATAGCACAAGAAGGAAAACAAGACAATAAGGGATACCCAAGAGGATGAACAGAACAGCATCCCGCATATAAATACTATCAATCAATGTGAATGGTCTGAATGACCCACCCACTCAAGAGACACAGGCTGGCTGAATGCATGAAAAAAATACAACTCCAAATATCTGCTATCTCCAAAAACACATCTAAACCACAAGGACTCATACAGACTAAAGGCGAAGGGATGGAAAGAAATATTCCATGTAAATGGAAACCAAAAGGAATCAGGTATAGACATTCTAACATCAGATAAAATTGACTATAAATCAACACTAGTAAAGGAAGGCAAAAATAGTCATTATATAATGGTAAAGGGAGCAATTCAACCAAAAGACTTAACAATCCTAAATATTTATGCACCTAACACAGGAGCACCCAGCTATATAAAGCAAACTCTACTAGACTAAGCAAAGAGATAACCAGCAGCATTGTAATTTCTGCAAACTTCAACACCCTGCTAACAGAACTGAACAGATCAACCAAGCACAAAATAAATAAACACTGGACTTAAATGGGACTCCAGAAAAAATGGGTCTAACAAACATCTGTGGAATATTTTATGCAAATATGACTGAATATACTTTCTTCTTACTCACACATGGAACATTCTCCAAGGTAGATCATATTTTAGTCCACAAAACACGTCTTAACAAATTCAAAACAATAGAAGTCTTACCATTTATCTTCTCAGACCACAATGGAATAAAACTAGAAATCAACTCCAAGAGAAACACTCAATTCTACACAAAGTCATAGAAATTAAACAACCTGCCGCTGAAGGATTATTGGGTCAATAATAAAATTAAGATGGAAATCAAAAGATTCCTCAAACTGAATGACAAAGGGACACAAGGTGTCAAAATCAATGGGGTTCAGAAAAAACAGTCCTAAGTGAAAAATTCATAGCCTTAAATGCCTACATCGAAAAGACAGGAAGACCACAAATTAACAATGTTATGACATATCTGAAGGAACTAGAAAAGGAAGAGGAAACCAAACCCAAAGCCAGCAGAAGAAAAGAAATAACTGAGGTCAGAGCAGGTCTAAACAAAATGGACAACAAAAAAACAACAAAAACGATTAATGAAACAAAAAGTTGGTTCTTTGAAAAGGTAAACAATATTGATAGATCTCCTATTTGATTAACCAGAAATAAAAGAGAAAGGACACAAATAAACTCGATCAGAAATGAAGAAGGAGATATTATAGGTGATACCACTGAAACACAAAATATTATCTATGAAGACTATGAAAATCTCTATGCACATAAACTAAAAAATGTAGAGAAAATGGACAAATACCTGAAAAATGCACAACCTACAAAGACTCGATCAGGAAGAAATAGAACTCTTGAACAGACCAATAATGAGCAAAGAGATTGAAGCAGTAATGAAAAATCTTCCAATAAAAAAAGCCCCAGACCAGATGGATTCACAGCCAAATTTTACCAGACCTACAAAGAAGAACTGGTGCCCATTCTGCAGAAACTATTCCATAATGACAGAAGGAGGGAACCCTCCCCAATTCATTCGACAAAGCCAGTATCACCAAAACCAGGAAAGGACACAGCAAAAAAGAAAACCACAGACAAATATCACTTATGAACATAGCTGCCAAATCCTCAAAAAAATACTAGCAAACCAAATTCAACAGCATATCAAAAAAACAATCCCCCATGAACAGCAGGCTTCATCCCAGGGATGCATGGGGGTTCAACATACGTAAATGAATAAATATGATTCACCACATAAACAGAAGCAAATTCAAAGACCATATGATTATCTTCATAAATGCAGAAAAAGCATTTGAAAAAATTCAGCAACCTTCAGGAAGAAAACCATCCAACAAATTAGGCATAGAAGCAACACATCTGAAAATTATTAGAGACATATATGACAAACCCACAGCCAACATCATACTGAATGGGGAAAAGCTGAAATCATTCCCACTAAGAACAGGAACAAGACAAGGCTGCCTACTGTCACCACTTCTATTCAACATAGAGTTGTACATCCTAGCCAGGGCAATGCGTCAGGAGAAAGAAATGAAAGGTATCCAAATCAGGGAAGAGGAGGTCAAACTCTCAATTTTTGCTGATGATGTGATCTTCTATCTAGAAAATCCCAAAACCTCCACCAAAGGACTCCCGGAATTGATAAACAAATTGAGCAAAGTCTCACATTACAAAATCAATGTGTACAAAGTAGTAGCCTTCCTATACACCAATAACAGTAAAGTTGACAGTCAAATGAAAGACTCAATACCATTCACAATAGCTACAAAGAAAAAATACCGAGTAACATACTTAACCAAGGAGGTGAAAGATCTCTGGAAGAGAACTATGAAACACTGAGGAAAGATATTTTAGATGACATGAACAAATCGAAAAACATATCACGTTCATGTGTTGGGAAAATCAACATTGTTAAAATGTCCATACTACCCAAAGCGATTTACAGATTCAATGCAAACCCCATCAAAATACCAACATTATACTTCACAGATCTAGAAAAAAGAATTCTACACTTCATTTGGAACCAGAAAAGAGCCTGAATAGCCAAAGCAATCTTACACAAAAGGAAGAAATACGAAGCCATCATATTACCAGAATACAAACTATATTAAACAAAAGAGCATGGTATTGGCAGAAAAATAGAGAAATAGACCAATGGAACAAAACAGAGAACCCGGATATAACACCATCCACATACGGCCAACTGTGGCAAAGCAGACAACAATATACACTGGGGAAAGGAATCCCTGTTCAATAAAATGGTGCTGGGAAAATGGATAGCCACGTGCCGAAGAATGAAACAGGATCCATATCACTTGCCACTCACAAAACTTAATTACAGATGGATAAAAGACTTAAACAGGCATGAAACCATAAGAATTCTAGAAGAAAATGTTGGAAAAACTTTTCTAGATATTGGCCTAGGCATAGAATTAATGAGGAAGACCTCAACAGCAATCACAGCAACCTCAGAAATAAATAAATGGGACTTTATGAGATTAAAAAGCTTCTGCACAGCTAAGGAAACAATCAATAAAGCAAATAGACAACCTACAGAATGGGAGAAAATATCTGCAAGCTATACATCTGATAAAGGGATAATAATCAGAATCTATAAAGAACTCAAGCAAATCAGCAAGAAAAAAACAAACAAACAAAAAAAAAACTCCTTAATAAGTGGGCAAAAGACATTAGCAGAAGCTTTTCAAAAGAAGATAGACAAATAGCTAATAAACATATGAATAAATGTTCAGGCTCACTAATCATCAGGGAAATGCAAATTAAAACCACAGTGAGACACCACCTTACCACAATTAGAATGGCTTTTATTAAAAAGTCCAAAAACAATAGATGCTGGTGTGGATGCAGAGAGAAAGGAACAATTCTACACTGTTGGTGGGACTGCAAATTAGTGCAACCTCTATGGAAAACAGTTTGGAGATTCCTCAAAGAACTGAAAGCAGACCTACCATTTGATCTAGCAATTCCAGCATTGCGTATTTACCCAAAGAAAAAGAAGTCATTTTATCAAAAAGATACCTGCATGTGAATGTTTATTGCAGCATAATTCACAATCACAAAGATGTGCAATCAACCCAAGTGCCCATCAATCCCTGAGTGGTTTAACAAAATGTGGTATATGTACTATGGAATGCTACTCAGCTATGAAGAAGGATGAATTGGGGCCTTTTGTAATAATTTGGATGGAAGTGGAGACTATTATCTTAAGTGAAATATCTAAAGAATGGAAAAAGAACCACCACATGTATTCGCTATTAAATTGGATCTAAATAGTGACCACACATGTGCACAGTGGGAAGAAAAACCCATGGGAAATCAAGTGGGGCAGGGAAGGAGGGGATGGGTGAAAATCTACCTAACAGGTTCAATGAACACTATCTGGGTGATGGGAACACTGGCAACCCTGACTCGAGTATAATAAAATTGATGCATGTAACCAAAAACATTTGTACCCCTGTGGTATTTTGAAATAAAAAAGGAAAACTATGCTTATAGATTATTTTTAGCACAAATTTATGACAGGGACTTCAAAACAAATAAGATTAAGTAATTTGTGAGTATAAATGAAAGAAAAAAAGCTGATGAATTTATTGCAAATTACACACAAATCAATACCATTATGATTTGTTTCTTTGAATAACACTGTAACTCTACAAAAATATTTTGATATCTTTTTTAATGTTAGAAAAATAACACTAACCTAGAAATAATCAATGGTCAATATTTGTTTTAGTGATTTACACATTTGAAAAAAATCCTTGTAGCTCACCACTTAATATTTGAATTGTTTTAACAGTATCCAACATCTCTTTATATAAGAGAAGACCAATTTGCATTCTCACTAAAGTTTCTAATAGGGTTAATACATTTTTTTCCATGTCATCATCTCTTGTAGTATAGTCACATTTATGCTTAGAGAATTACTTATTCACTGCAGTAGTTGGGTTGAATAGGAAGAAGAAGGAAAAGTTTAAAACACGGAAATTAATCCGCTGCTCAGTGCAATGCTGGAAAAAAATCATGCAAATCGGAAAGTTTAATAAGAGAAATAAAACCTATATACAAAATGAATCTCCTGAGAACTGGAAATATGAAAAGGTTTAATATTTCAGCCACTGCAATTGACTTTGCTGTGTTGCCTCTCCCTCTTCTTACTAGTTGGTGAACTCCCTTGATGACATCTCAGTCTGATCTCGTAATTTTTATTCATGTTTGGTTATAATAACTGTCAGATGCTAAAGATTTCTTAGGTGGGAGGAGGAAGGAACATGACTTCACTGTCTTCCTGTCTCTTCCAGCCTGTGCCTGTTGCCAGTACTTCTTCAGCCACTGGATATGGGATAATGGAAACTCACTTATTTTGTTTCTTCTCAATTTGTCATGGTAAATTTATAAAAAATTATGAAATTTATGACATGAAAACTTATTCTTATATCCAGAATTGGACAATGCATATCAGGCCAAGAAATAGGCTTTTTAAAAGCTTGACCTTGGAGAATTTGGTAACTTCGATCTCAACGGAGTGTTCACTCTCTACCATATAATCTGCATTCTCTGACACTTTCTGGAAACAAGACCATATGCCAATCAGTACCTCATTCAAGCTGTACCTTGTAAAATCATTATACTTGGGGAAGTTTATAGTGAAGGGAAATGGTTATTAATAACTGTAAAACTAATATGGCAACCAAATAAGTAATTTAAAAGAGGCAATGGTAATCTAGATTCAAAGCTTCAACCATATAATCATTTGTTCATTCAACAAATATTTTTCAAGATCCTACTGCATACAAGGCACTGTGATGGGAGCATGGGGTTTACGACATACAATTCTTTCCATCAGCAGGTTCTGAAATGTACAATATTATCTTAGTATCTAAGTATAAACTGCTCATATGAAAAAGAGAACAGAAAAGTCACTGTACAAGATAGCTTTGTAAAAAGATCATTTTTCCTGTACGAAATAGCAATGTCTTAGGAGTACAAATTTGTAATGATTTTACTCTCTTTGGAAGACAGTCCTGAGAATATATAAAAAATATATATATACATGTATATATAAAATATATATGTTTCTACATATGTTAAAGCAAACATAGACACTGATTAATATCCCATAAGAATTTTTTTATAATATTGGTTTGTGGAATATTTAAGAAAATTGAAAATAAGTCATATATTAGATAAAATTGAAAAAATATTTTAATATATGTGAACATATATTTAAGCTAAAATTGTTTTAGTATATCTAAATTTTAAATACTGTAACACTGTATTTGGCAAAAACATGAATCAACTACTATTAATAATTCTATATGTTCTAGATATTTATACACATGCAACATGGGTAAAAGGTCCAATTTACAGTGTGGTACATAAGTTTTCAAACAACATTAATGGCATTCATTATCATAAACCAGTAACAAATAAAAAGAATTCTACATGGCAATTAGAGGGGGAGAAGGGCACACTAGTTTCAAGGCAGTGATAGTAAGACCTACTGATCACTATGCAAAAGAAATAATGAGACATGGAAGACAAAGGAATCCTAATTTAAAACTCAGAAAAAAATAGCTCCAACATAGAATTCTCTATGAAATGAAAATAACTTTCAAAAATCAAGATAAAATAAAGACATTTTTAACAAATAAAAACTAAAGGATTAAGGGGCAAACAGAACATAATAAAAGATGTAAGGTGGAGTTCTTAAGGTGGAACGATCAAAATCTCAATGAGAAAAAGAAATGCAAGATCAAATGAGGGACAACAGAAACGGCAAATGTGTAGATAAATATAAATAAATATTGTCTCTACCATATAATAATAGCATCTTGTGTTGTTTAAAATGTAAGTATAATCAAAATGCACAAAAAGTAAAAATAAAAGTGGATTTGATGTAAATGTAATTAAAAAGTGCTGATTTTATTGCATTATTGAGGGAGAAGATAAACATAAAATTTGCATTAAATTATAATAAATCAAGGAGTCATTATAATCTTTAGATAACTAACAATTCAATAATGGAAAAACAGGATAAAAATTGTTGATTAGTTCAAAAGAAGGCAAGAAAGAAAATAAGAAGTAATTTATTCATTCATTCATTCTAACAGAAAGTAAATAATATCATGTATGTGAAATAGAAAACAAATAAGAAAAAGTTTGTTATAGCCTAGGTGTTTTAGTAATTATCCTAGGTCCAATTTGACTAAATAGTCTATTTAGAACTATAGGATTGTATGGCTGGATAAAACATAAAACCCAAATAAAAGTTGCTTACAAGAGGTAGATTTTAAATATGAGGACACAGAAAGGTTTAAAGTAAAAGGATGAGAAAATATGAAAAACATCACCCTAATCAATGAAGGTTGATGTAGCTATAAAAATATCACATAAAGTGGACCTTAAGGTGAGACATTTTTTAAGAGATAAAGAGGACCTTTCATAATGATGAAATCATCTTCCAGGATGATACAACAATTCTCAATCTATATGCATCCCATTACATAGCTTCATACTATAAGAAAGAAACACCCGCCACAATTAGAAAGATAAATAGACAAATCTACAGAGTGGGACACTCTCAATAGTTGAAAAATCAAGTAGAAAACAGGATTCAGAAGGTTTAATATCACAATTAACAAATAACCTATTTGACATTATTTTCCATGCACATCTATCACCAAAATGACAGAATACAAATTCTTTCCATGGAGCATTTCACAGAGCAGAATGCAACATTGCACATGTAGCATTTTTTCACATCATAATTAAGCTTCACCAAATTTCATAGGATTGCAATCACTCAGTATATGTTCTCTGACTACAGCTAAATGAAGCTAATAATCAATAACTAAAAGATAACTAGGAAAATAAGTAGCACAGTGAAAGACAGTGATTCTATTACATATAATTTTATTTTTTATTTTTTAAATTTTTAAAATTTTCTTAATTTTTTTTTATTTCAGCATATTATGGGGGTACAAATGTTTAGGTTACATATATTGCCTTTGCCCCACCCAAGTCAGAGCTTCAAGTGTGTTCATCCCCCAGACGGTGTGCACTGCACCCATTAGGTGTGTATATACTCTTCCCCTTCTCCCCACCTCCCATCTTCCCAACACCC
>RJWJ010004245.1:0-77537 GCA_004363605.1 Indri indri
CACTAAAGCCAAGGGTGGGACAGTCAGTCTGTCCATCTTCAATAGGTTCCTATGACAGTTCCTCACCTGCTGCTCCTTTAAGCTGCCATTTTACTTCTGAACCTGAATTTACCCAGAAAAATGTGATGGGCAGAACACCCAATGCAAAGGTGCCAACCCGAGTGAAGAACAGGGCCGACTCCCCCTCACACTGTTTTGTCAGTTTCCTCATGCTCCCGCTTTCTGAGCGTGCACCCAGCGGGCGCCACCCCTCATTTGCAGCAGAGACAGCAGGTTGCCCCACACCCCAGCAGTACCGCGTTCCCTGTGCTGGGTGTGGTGCATCCCAGGAGAGCCTGCACACACCAGGTGGCATCCAGGAGGTCCCTCCTCACAAAAGGGAGGCAGGGATAGAGTGGCCAACCCCAGCTCTCCTTCTGTTGTCCTCTGTAGGTGCGAGGCCAGATTTTAACCTCTCCCTTGGCAACTCTGCACATCGGACAAGAGAGAAGCTGCTGTAGATACCAGTCTTGTACTGCCTTAGACATTCACTCCCCCCACCCCTTGTTTCTTAATGGCTTTTTTTTAAACCACTCGATCCCAATTTAGCCTGTTTCCTGTTCTTAGTCTTAAGGAACCCAGGCCCTTTGCAGTAAAGAAAGACAAGGATTCCCTGGAGCTTTATGTTAGGAATGTTTCTAGATTGTTGGTTGAAAGCATGTACGTTTGTTAATTTGCACCCTAAACACACTCCACGGCCTCATTTAAATCTGAGTGCTCGTGTGTGTATTCCAACTGCCTGCATGGAGTTCCAACTTAATCAAGTACTTAATGAGCAGCATTAATATTCGTTGTCTTCTCTGTGGGCACCTGCACTCATCAAGGTAAATAGCTACTGGCCACCTCGACGGTCCGTGGTTGAGCTAAGAATTGTCTGTCCTCATCTTGACAGTGGACTGTTTGTCCCCCAAGATGGGACAACCCTGCTGGGTGCTTTCCGAAGGCCTCATTTTAAGAAGGCATGTCTCCACGTACAGATCTTTTGACAATGCCAGGCCATTTGGAAGAGCAGTATGAATTAAGAACATATTATCTGGGTGATATTCAGAGATTCTCATAGTGTGCCTATTACATGCCAGGCATGGTACTAAGTGCTAGGGATGCAGGGATGATCCCACAGAGTCCTGGTTCCTGCTTTCATGACCCATACAGCATGGTGGGAGAGGCTGACACTTACAGAAAGGTCACCCTGATGAGAGCATTATTACAGAGTGAGATCAGTATTAGGACGGAAAGGCATGGGGTTTGAGGACTCCATATGGTGGGGGAGGGGTGTTGGAGCTGAGCTATGAAAGATGAATTGGGGGAGACATTGGTTATTCACTGAATATCAGGGCAGAAAGACTCCCCCCCCAACATCTAGCATAACTCCTCCATTCATAGATGAGGAAACAGGCGCAGCAGAGCTAAATGACCCTGTCCAGATCAGAGCTAATTATAGAAACCAGCGATCGCAATACTCAATCCCTTCCTGCTAAATCACGTGAATTTTATTCATATCCCAGCTATAGATTACCCAAATACACTTGACAAATAAAACCTGGAATATTGAGCTAAAACCACATTTCTCAAAACCACAAGCATAAATAACGACCGTGTTTGAATGTGGGTGTTACCTTTTTATTTTGCAAATCCAGAGTTTCATCATATCAAAATTCAAGACAGATTGTTCTGTAAGGGCAGGAAGGGCATAACCCTGTCTGAAATGGACTGGCAAATCTCTCCAACCGCGCAGTGCTAATTGGGGCATGAGCTGGGTATCCAGGCTGACTTCACGCCCCAGCTGGGGTTTCAGATCTACACGGGGCGTTCGCGGTAGCTCTGTGCCAGGGTCCTTCCCTGGGCTCCCGGAGCCTCTGGAGATTTACCACCGCCGACGGGGCCGCGTTCTCGCCAGTGTGTGCATGCGCTGAATGATAAAACCATTCTTTTGAAAAGCCGGTGAGATTGCACTTGCAATCTGTGCGTGTGCGTGCAAAAGCGCAGAGCAAAGACTGGAAAGAACCGCGGCGGAGCACACCCTGGCCAGAGGTTACCTCTGGGGA
The DNA here is from genome assembly GCA_004363605.1 of Indri indri. Lineage (NCBI taxonomy): Eukaryota > Metazoa > Chordata > Mammalia > Primates > Indriidae > Indri > Indri indri. The sequence goes on from RJWJ010004245.1 coordinate 2,085, forward strand.
AGGGCTGCAGTGGGAGAGGATGCGCTATCATCTTCTTTTTACTCTAGACACTCTTGAGTTGGGGAAAACTGTACGCAAGAACGTATTCGTGCATTAGGCATGTAATGCATACGTATTAATTTTTTCAAGAAGATTCTTAAAAATAAAATCTCAGTAGAACAAAGGTGCGTCTCCGCAGAGCGCAACAGCATTTGTCATGGATGTAACTGCCTCCTGCAGAAACCTCAGAGGAACTCCCCCTCGACCACTGCCGAACTGAAGGTGGCAAATGTGCGCTCCACGGCATCCCCGAGGGGCATTCGGAAAGTTGAAGGCGCCCGGGGGTCGTCGCGCTTGCTGCCCGCGTCCCCTAACCCGAGCGTTTGGGGAAAGTCTTGACTTTGCGGCTGGCGCACTCCGCACCCACCCAACTGGTGCTGATGCGGGAGGGTGGGGCCGCGGCGGGGCGGGGCAATCCGAGCCCGCCCTGCCAGCCCCGCCCGCGCTCGCCCCCCGCCCGCGCCCGGGGCGCCCGGCCCGCCCCCTCCCCTCCGCGCGCAAACGAACCTCGAGACGCCGCGCTGGGCGGCGGGCGGGGGCCGGGCGAGGGAGGGGGCTGGCCCGGCCGACCCACTCCGCAGTTGTCTCCCGAGCGCGGGCTGAGCCGCCCGAGCCGCTGGGCCGGGGAAGCACTGGCGGTTCGCTCCCGGGCCAGCTCGTCCAGGCGCTCGCAGGCATGCAGCCCGGGAGCAGGCGGCGCGCCCCGGGCCGCTGCTGAGCCGGCGGGGGCGGCGGGGACCAGCGCCAGCAGAGCCCCTCCCACCTTGCCCCGGGGCAGACGAGCGGCGCCCCGGCACCCCCTCTTCGCCTGCAGCCCCGCCAGCGCCACCCCCCGCGGGCCGCAGGGGCTCATGCAGCCGCCAAGGTAAGCGCGGGCCGGGAGCCGGGCGGACACGGCTCTGACATCCCCAAGGCGCCGCCGACACTTGCCGGGGCCACGGAACTGCTTTGGTCTTCCCCAACCCCGCGTCTCATCTCGCTCCCATCTTGCCCACATTTGGAGCTTTGCTGAGCCTCGATCGCTTTAGCTCTTGGCAGCAGGAAAGTTTTTGTGGTTTGGTGTTTGTTCTTTTTTCCTAAAATACTCTCCTCCGGGCAGCCGACCGCGCGCGTGGTTGGGCAGACCCGGCGCACGCCCCTTCCACTGTGTGCGGGCTGGGAGCTCCCTCTGCCCAGCGCGGCCACCTCCTCCTGGGGCGGGCCGCTCCGCCCGACCCACGGACCTCGGAGGGAGCCGGCCACCTAGCTGGCCGGCCTTGAACCCCCATTGGCCTGCGTCGCCGGGCCCCCGCCTCCCGCCCGACGCCCGGCTGCGGAGCCGTTGAGCGAGCGCTTGTCCCCGGGGGCGTCGGCGCAGAGCCCGATCTGGGCTGGGGGCCCTTTGCCTGGGCTCGTGGGTGCGCAGGAAGGTGCGGGATTGGGTCGAGCGCTACCGGGTAGGATTCCCGAGAGGGCCCGGCCCTCCTAAGTAGACTGGCAGGCTCGGCGGACAGCGCACGGCGACGACTCCGCCGGGCTCTAGCCACCACGGCCATCCCAGAGCAGAGCGGGGCCGGTGGACAGGTGTGTTCAGGAGGAGGGCCGATGTGGGGCGGGGGGGGACGCTCGGATGCAATTCACGATTGCAGCTTATTAATGCAATTGCATTAGATCTTCTCGGAGGTAGAATCACTTCTCCAAAATTGGGATTTTAATGCGAGCCTGTGAGCGTCTGTGGCGTGGTTTCGGAAGGCGTTGGATTGTGTTTATTTTGTAAATTGGGCGTCTTGCGGACGGACTGGGGGGATAGCGCCACCTAGAGGAAACGGGGAGCGGTGCAGTCCTCTCCGGCCCGAAGTTGGGTGTTCTCAAAGTGGACTCGTGCGCGGGGCGGGGAGGCGGGAACGGCCCGCGCGTGCGGGAAAGAGCGGCTGTGCGTGCATGTGCGGTCCCGCGGAGAGCCCCGGCGCCCCGACCCCAACACACCGTGCTCACGGGACGGACTTGCGGGTCGTACTAAGTGGCAGGCTCTCAATTCAGGGAGCTCCATCACCATCTGGTTTTAGAATCTTCCAGCAAAAACATAACAAAAATATTACCTGCTGTAGGAAGGTGCCCCTTCCTCAGACATCTGTCGCAGAAGTCTGGAACCCTGTGCACAAACCTTGCTCTTCTCCTGTGTATCTCAGACAGGTGATTTCTCAGGTGGATTTTGAGCCGTGACCCTTTGAAAAGAGATTGGCTGTGCCCTGAAGAGCAGCGGAAAGAGAGCTGGGAAAGGGCTTCATGCCAATCTCTGCAGGAGCGGTGTGGCTACCCAAAATGACAATTTTCTGCACATACGAAGAAGGGGTGTCTTGCTGTTCCACCACCACAGCAGGTGACAGGCAAGCCCCCTTTACAGGGACTTGATCTCCAGTTAACAACTGGGGTGTACCCAGCGGGAGAGCAGCCAGAGCAGACAAAGGCTCTGGGTGGGGCACCCACACATCCAGGCGGGCTCCAAGTTCTCTGTGGCTGGTTTTTGCTGCCACCTTCCAGGCCAGATAATATTAGCAGTGAGCCGAGTTCTCCTTGTTGCGAAGGGCATGCCGTTGCCTTGTAGAACAGTGTGGGATTCTACTTGTGTGCCCCCAGAGAGCCCCTGGGCTTTGGTGGTAGTGAGGGAGGTCCCAGCCACCTTTTTCCAACAGTCCCGCTTCCATTGCTTCCCTCCTAGGTGACAGACAGGTGCTTATACCCCAATTAGACATGTGTTAATAGAAGAGTGGGTGGCTTGTCCGCCCCCGCCCCCCACTTAGTCTCAAAGTGTTTTTCCATTTGCAGGTATTTAATAACCAGACTTGTGATAAAAGGGGTCTTAGAATAGCTTGGCATCTTATTCAAGGAGGTTATCTTTGACTTTTGCTAAGAAAGCTCTGTCAGCTTTCTCTCCTTACAAACCTCTCCCGAGGCATGACTTGCTGTCTCCCCACGTGTTTGGTAATAGAGAAAGGAGGCCTGGGAAGCCCCTGGTCCATATGATCCCTTGGTTCTGCTCTTCAGCAGCCCTGTGTGAGGCCAAATGCAAGAATTCTTAGATGAGGAGATACAAAATGAATAGGGAATGAGCATAGCATCCCTGACGTTGGGACAGGGAGCTTTCAAGCCACTCTCACGGGGATGCTCACTGCCCCCATAAGTGGGAAGGAACAGGTGCTGGCATTTTCATTTCGCAGAAGAAACTGATGGCCAGAGAGGTGAAAGGGTATGGCAAGGGTTCTGTGGGTCTAAAGTGTTTTGTTTTGTTTTGTTTTTAACAACCTTGCTACCAAATGAATTAAGTTCAAGCACTTGCTTTTACCAAGTATGGTCACAAAATTTGGCCACGTCTTTAAAGCATGCAGTGTAAACATGAAAGGAGCTGTGGTCACCGGTCTGCCAAGAAGTCAGCCATCCAGGGAAAGAGACAGGAGGTACCCAAGTGAAACTGAGCAAAAGCAGACAAGGATTATCAGAAACCAGTGCTAATTGGAATCCATTAGTTCTGTGAAATGAAATGGTACTACCCCTTAAAGGTAATTATTCTAGAACTTGATTTGTAATATCCCAAAGGTAAGTTCAGATAACTTTTGAATGTCTGCAGTATTCCCGTGGCTCTTTAGGAGTATGGCTTGTTTTTCAAACAATATCCATTGTTTAGTCATTCAACAAACTTAACTGAACATAAGTTTAACCCAAAGAAAGGTGGCTCCAGGCTTTCCCATCTGTCTGATATCCAGCCCTGTCCAAATGACAGGCTCCTCTTTTTCTTATTTTTACCAAATAGCAGCTCAGTTTCAGCCTCCCTTCTCTTAGCAACAGAGCTATAAAGGAGCAATGAACAGGGCAGTGGAAAAAATTAAGGACTGCCTCACCCACGTGTGCATACAAGGCCAGGCAGAAGTCAGTTTCCTTGGTGACAGATGAACAAATGAACATCTCTGAAAGGATACCCAGTTTCTCAGCCAGGTCTGTCCTGTAAGCAGAAAATGCCATTTTATAAAAGAGCCCAGGATTCAGGGGGCAATAATGCCTAGTGAGGTGTGAGACTATAATTCTAAGGGCAAGAAGAAGAAGGAATTTTGAAATTTGGGCAGAAATTAACCAAATAAACGCAAATATCTTTTATAACCCCATTTTAAAAATTTGAAGTCGTTGCTAATTGATGAACATAAAAATGTACTATGTACCTACCCAACTTATAAAATTATCGTATCCAGATTGCTACAGTAAAGAATGAAAGTATAGCAGACACAGTTTATGCAGAGAATAATTATATAATTGCTGGTTGGATTTACTTCTCATTTTTTCCAATTGCTTGTTTAAAGCAATGTTACAAGGTATAGAACTTTTAGAAATCAAGATACTGGATTTGCCAGCATCTGAGAATCAGGCAAAAACTTGGAAAACAAAAGATTCTGTCAACTATCTGGTAATAAAAGGCAGATTCCAATAGATTCTGTGTCCTCCATGGGCCAAAGCAGAGATCAGCAGATGTGAGTAAAAATGCTCTAAAATTTATTGACTTCCATCTCGTTAGGCCTTTTTAGTAGCTACCATCTGTGGTGGCTTCTCCTTATATATCATTTTTTCGTCTTCGTAGACTGTAAGATCTCAAGGTCTTTTTAGCAGCTTGCCCTGACTGACAGCAACAGTTTATCCTGCTTCCGGATAATGCTCCACTCTTCTTCTGTTCTTGTAAACAGAGATATTCAAAGTCCTTAGTAAGACTTTCAGTACTAGTACTTGATTCTTAGTACACTTTTCTTCTGGAAGATGGATGCAAACCATTTTCATCCTCTGGAGGTGTTCTGAAGAATTTTCTCCTTGGCGATGTCTGTGAACAAGATGAGGTAGAAACATACACAGACTTACTCATCATGGCCTCTAAACATCCATCACGTTATAAGCATTGTCAGCCCCAATGCAGACACTACTTTAGAATTCACTTTCCTTTTAGACTTTTATACATTTCCCAACTGTCCTGTACCATGATGTGTCTCTTCCCTGCAGATTATCTCGCTAAATACCACAGATCTAATTGTTTAAGGCGCTTTCACAAAGTTTGATCCACTTGTAAGACTATAAGACCTTGCTAGTCAGTTTCCTCTTGCAGGGATACCATGTTACCTGTTGAAATGCTGGCTCTCAGAGAGGCTTGCTGTCTGGCAGGCAAATGCTGGACCATCTTAGTGACATAGAAAATTTGCTGCCAGTGTACATTTTCAGTGCTTGACAGTGGCATCCTGAAGAATAGATTGCTCTTACAAGAACATATCCTTCGAACACTTGCTTCTTCCACACAGGGTATATTCTGGTTGTCAGAAGAGCTCACAGAAATGCATATTTCATTTAGTCATAAAAATTACAGTTTCCTCAAAACAACTGGTACCTTGAGAAGAAGAATAATTAACATTTGGAAGTTTGGGCATATAATGTGCTTTCATTTACATTTATTTTAATATCCTAAGGATGTACAGTGTAAATAATAAATAGATTTTTTAATGCATTTGCATTTTCTTAGATGGGCTCCCATTTAATTATACAAACGAGATAAAGCAAAAAGAGATGCATGGCTTAGAGGCTGGGCTCACCTGTGCATGTTAGGAGGTTCATGATGGCATTCCCTCACAGGTCCAACCCTGCTAATGACCCCTCACTGCTAAGCTTGGGCAGGTCACTTTTGTCCCAGAACATGAGACTCATGGGAGTTTAATTTGTTTTGTTATACATCAGTGAGTGCAGCTAAAATAGTTTGACATTCAGATTTCAGAATACTGATTTCAAAATGCTTCTCTTTGCTGTCCTAAAATACACTTGGTTTCGTATCTTTGGGTATCACAGGATCACATGGCAAACAAAGCTAGATGCCACCTTCTTATGCTGTAAGAGTTTTACATTGCTTTTACTTTTCTCTGCTAGGAGCATGTTCAGAAAGTAGATCCCTGAGCTCCAGGTGTCTGATTTCTTCATGAGTAAATGGATGCTACTGGCAGGGTCTACTGACTCCCGGCCTGATAGGGAACATACTTCCCCCCCAAGCCTGGGCCAACAGTCAACAAGAGCAAGGCAAACCCAAGCCAAGCTGGTACCCTGGCCCTCCCTTTTCAGGTCAATGACCGATCTCTAAAGGCAGAGCCCATCTGGCTGAAAACTTGAGACGTGGTCTGAGTGGCCTGTGGACCAAAAGAACTGCAGATAGATTGCTACTGTAGATAGATTTACCTAAACATCTTCCTGTGGTCCCGTTATTTAGGTAAATCTATTTAACTGGCATTTGGAAGCTAAGTCCAGGTGAATACTCTATGAATACTTGACCTAAAAAATATCATTTACCATACAAAAGAGGAAAAAAATTGTATAATCCAACAATTTTAACTTCCTAAATTTTTAGGGGAGATAGAGGAGATTGTCAGGGAAATTTTTCTTTTCTTAAAACATTTTTATATTCTTGTTAATGTCTGGAAAACAATGTATCTCTACACGTATTCCCATTTCTAATGCATGATCCATCATTATACATATGGGGCATATTATTGGACTGACAGAAAAAAATAAACCTGGAGCAAGGATGAGAAGCAGCTGTGGTTAGCAGGAAAAATGCTGAACTTGGCATCTTAAGACCTGGGTTTGCTCTCTGCTCAGGCATTTATATTTATGGTGTCCTTAAACTAGTCACTTACCCACCCAGTCTCATTTATGAAATGGAATGGCTATGCCCATCACATAGTTAAGACAATTCTACAGTTATATGGGGGACTTTTTCTCACAATGGGTGCTCACCAGACATTAAATATAACTGAAAATGCACTTAGAATTCACCCAGAAATCAAGGATATGGTCCTGGCAGAATTCTGCAGATTTCCCCCCAGTTCCCACACATAGAAAGGCTCTGGAAGAATCTGGTGCATTATAGGTACTCTATTGTAATCCAAACAGTAGTTCTTACCCATAATATAAAACTAATATTGACAACTACTTACCAATACTTACACAGGCATCTATTCTAAGTGGGTCATTATTGTATTAACTCATTTAATCCTCACAACAGCCTTCTGAGGGAGCTACAAGTATATTCCCATTTTACAGATGCAATAACTGAGGTTTAGAGTCTGTGTTCAGACTGCATGTTCTTAGCCAGCAGGCTATCTTGCCTCTCTAATGTAAAAGTGAGGGAGTTCCCTCAGCCTCCAGAAAATTTAAGAAAGGAAACAATGGTAGTGGATGAGAATGTCATGTAAAGTGACACATTTGTTCTTTCTGGATTGGCACTTTTCCCCACTTCCCATCAGCTGGGATCTTCTTTATTTCAGCTTTGCATTAGCCATTCTAAACAGTTTTGAATTTGATGAATAACTTGGTTATCTGTTCCTGTTGCTAAATGTCTATGGTATTTGTGCTTGGCACCAACTTGTTCATTAATCCAAATACTTCAGCCTTCTGCTGGTGGAGAGAGAGACACGGATTCACTGTCAGTTCAAACAGTTGCCATTTGGTGGATAAATGGTTCCAAGCCGGTTCTTCTCCCAAGAACTTACTAGAATGGGGAGAGGTGAATGCTGTGTGGTCTGTTCTCCATTACCGGAACCTGGTATGTCTTGTGTGTGGGTACCTGAAAGCTGCTTTAAAACTACAGAGGGTTACCAAATGTCTCTAAGATGCGGTTTCAGGTATACCATAGTATTTTGGGGAATTACTACTGAAGAATTTCATGCCGACACTAAATAAATATGTCACTCTTTGAATAATATTTCCTACTTGCTCAGCAACATTGTCACTTGGAATGTAGAATATTTACAGATGAGGTTCCTCTGGGTCAGGTGTGGGCAAGGCCAGTAAGTTACAAAGCGAACGGCAGTTCACTGATCCTTAGAAACAGGGGGCTCTGGAGCTCAGAGACCCCAGGGGGCAGCCAGGCCATGATTCTGCAGATTGAGAAGCTGAGGGGTTAGAAATTAGACAAGATGTGGTCGGGCCACACAGCTGGAGGGGAGGATGTGCTCAAGCCACATGGCTCTCTCTTTCCCCATATCCACTGTGGTGTCTTGAAAGTCTCATTTCAACACTGACAATTAAGCAGTTCATAAATGCTGTTGCTTTTGGACTGGGCATTGTAGGCAGAAGAATCTGCAAGCTGTAGACCAGATAGTAGGTGTGATCACAGTCTCAGACAAGAGTTTGAAGAGGAAAGTGAGGGAGAGACTCTCATTATGAAGCTCCAGTTACACGCCAGCTATGATCCCAGTAGGAAGAAGTGGGAGAAGTTGTGGAAAAAGAAACATGGCAGCTCCAGAAGCTTTCTGAGAATCTTAGAAGTCAAGAAGGACAGATGTGAAAGGATGGAAGGAGAGGTGTGAATCCAAATACCATGGAAAATGTCCCAGAAACTGCTGGCAGATCACTGGGAGGGCTCCCACCCAGCCTGCACTGAGGCTGGGAACAGAGAGCAAGGGAACACAAAAGGATGGGGTAGGGTTTATGGAGAGAAAACTGAAAACTCCGTGCCCGAAAAGCAGCCATGAGCTCATCAGAGGTGGCATGGCAGCCAGGAGTCACCCAGCCCTGCATGCACCCCACTCTGTCACCAAGCCAGCTGGGTGACCTCCAGCAGGTTACTTACCTTCTGCAATGTAAGTTCAGGTAAATGTGAGTTGTTTGATTTCTGAATGAGAAGGCACAGAGCATGCATCTTTAAAGTGGGAATTGAAGTCCAGGAAGAGGAGAGGATGTCACTGCTTAAAGACACTAGGCATCCCCAACATGGACTGTTTTATTTTTCCGTCTGTCTGTATATGCATGTGTACATCCCCTTTGGGTTGGTGAACTCAGCTCTTCTCTGACTACTTAGTGCCTGCCACGTTGGAGGGGCTCCTAGAACTATTTAACTGAGAGAGAAAATAAAGCAAGAAATACCCACTGGGGCGGGAGCATTCAGAAGGTTGCTAGTAGTTTTTGGTAAAATTATCAATAGATTAAATAGACAGATAGCTAAGATTGATTTTATATGTGATTAATATGTACATAGAAACATCTGGAAAGATGCACATGAGACTCTTAACAGTTATTGCCTCCAGGGAGAGTCACCTGATTTATTTAATAGGAAATCAATTTTTTTGACATGTGCATATATTACGGTTTCAATATTTAAAAAATAATTTTAATGTTAGATTGAAGGAAACGGAAAGCCCAGAAAATTTGTTCTCTCAGCATTTTCTTCTCTTAGAAATCCCTTTTATTTCCTCCCAGCACAGTGAATACATCCATGCCTATCAGCAGGGATGTGCTTTGGAAGGTCCCCAGGGGGACACGCCATGCAGATGTCCCAGGCTGGGCTGGTCCTCCAGGACCTGAAAGCTCCCAGACTGTTGCTGAAAGTGGACTCATGCGCATGAACACTAACCCATGGGCAGTCAGTAGACCATCCAAGAGGTAAAATCTTGACAGATGTTGTTTCCAACAGTGTGAGGCTGGTGCTAATGGAGAAAAGCTCTGTGGGTAATGGAGAGGTCACCAAACCAAACTGCACATCTGGTACTAGTGACATCACGCTTTGCTGTCAGTGGTCCTATTTGCTAAAGATGTTACCTGCAGAGACCAAGTGTCAGGGTTGATTTTTTTGAGAGGCGTTGCCCCAGTTCTTTGGCTCCTGGCTTGGAAGAATCACAAGCCGTGCCAGTGCCACGGAGTGATGACAGACGCAGCAACTCACACGAGCAGCTTTCATTGCAGGCTTTTCAGCATGGAATAGAAAGCGAAAGAACATTTCCTGAGGGGAAACGGGTCTATCTCCCCGAGTGGAGAAGACACACTTCTTACCACACTTCTGCTTTTATGTCTACACCTTACGATATGCTAAATGGTGGGTGGAATATTCATTACTTTCTTGGGAAAAGGGTGGAGAATTCTTAGAGCTAAGGGCCCTCCCCAGTTTCGTCCTTATAGGGTAACTTCCAGGGGTTGCATGACGATTGTAAACTGTCGTGGCGCTGATGGGTGTGATTTTACTGTGCTGATGTATGTTAACGGGGAAAAGGTTACGTGCGGACGTGAGCTCCTAGTTTCTGCGCATGCTCCTGGCCGGGAGAAGGCCCCAACTGCAAGTTCCTGATGTTGCGGGTTAGGTTCTACATGCTCATGGGCAGCCTTATGTTTGCCCCCTCCTCTGTTCCTGTGGTTAGCGCTGCCAGCCCGCACCTGCCCTAACACCGCCCATCTCCAGAAGCCACACCAGCTTTGTAAAGGCCCGTGTTAATTTCCAGTAAGGACGTGGGAAATAATCTTGGGGCTCCTGAGACGCCACATAAACACCCCTCTCACAGTGCTCATCACACTGTGCTGAAGTTCTTTGTCCGCACATCTGACTCCCCCACCGGGCTGCCCGGAGCTGGCCAGGACTATCTGCTGCTCATCTCAGAACTCCCCGAAACCCAGCTCAGAGCCTGTCCCACAGCCGAGTGCTCGGTACTTGTTAAATGAGCAAACCAGAAAAACAATTAAGAAATAAAAAGGATTTGCCTCGTGCGGGGAAAGAAAATGTTACAAATCTGATAACACACGTTTAAAGACATGTCTAGGAGCAACTAAAATCTGCTAATGTGTTTTAAATCCATATGAAAGAATTCAAGTAGGTGGTGAGATACTACATTTCTAAAGAGAGCTACTGGACTGTCAGGGAAATGTGTGGTTTTATTTTTTAAAAAAAAACTATTAAAATACTGGAATAAGATGTATATGTTTTAATTACTAAGAAGCAGTGTCCCTCGTGGGGAGAGAGGGCGCACCAAAGCAAATGAAATAGCGTATACACACAGAGAGAAAGGAAGCCCCGGATAATTAAGGATGGCAGTGTCGTCCTGGTGGCTAGAATGTCCAGCTGTCCTTCCGCATGGTGCCTGTGTCCACGGGCACACGCACCGTATCTCCCATCCACCGACAGGGCCCACCCACCTAGGAAGGTCATTTTTAATAGCCGCTTTGGTGGAATATGTACTAAAAAATACTATCATTAAGCACGCTTTAAAGTCCCAATTAGCTGGACGAAGCACAACATACTTTCGGAAAAGAGAACATGAAACCAGACCAATCTATTAGCATTCTTTGAGGAGGGAGATAGGGGCCTGGAGACGAGGGAGAAACCCAGGGATGAATTATGTTTAGACTTTCAAAATTCCTGCTGATGAAGTTTCACCCCAAAGGTCATTTACAATAGTAAGTCGCTCCAGCACATGGAGGGAAATCGCCACCACGGACCGGAATTATCCTCAGACAGGAAACAAAAAATAGGATAAACAGGTACTTTTCTGGATGAAGAATTATTAACAGTGAGGATCCCCCAGGATTGTGGGTATGCCCAGACTTCGTTTACATTTACATGGATTATCTGAAGGGGAGGAAGCTCAGAGGGTTCCAGGCCTTGGGATGAAATGAAGGCTCTGCAGAGATGGCAAACAAATGGTGATTAACTGCAGGATGAGCTTATGAGTGAGCAAGAAAATGCATATTAAGCTTTTGCAGGCACAAGTCTTAGTTAATGCATTTATGAGAACATAATCCAAATTACAAGAAAAGGGACTCTGTCCAGTCTGTTTATAGCCACGAAAGGGGATCCTGGGGGGTCTTTGCAAGACAATTTGTTTACTAAAGGCCACTCAGGACCAAGTGTTCAGAAAATGCTAAAATGCTACCAGAAATGGTACTGGGAACCGAGCCGAAAATAATATTCCACCTGGGCTATACCCAAACCAGGCCATTTTATTACCTTCCACTCAAGAAAAATATCTCGCAACTATTTAAGGGTGAGCAACATAGTCTCCCAGGGCGTTTCATGAGAGGCTGTGCTCCTTTGTTCCCTAAGGGCTCTAGTGCGGAAAGATGAAGCCAGAAAAGTGATATGATCACAGTCTATAAAACTTTGAAGGTTATGGAAAGAGGGAGCAAGGACTGGTTCATCAAATCTGAAATGACCGGACCCCAGGGTAGCCCCTGAAGTTCGAAAGAGGAATTTGAGGGATAAATTAAAGATAAGGATTAATTCCCACTCTTGAGTTGTAAATTGTTAGTTCCTCAAACATGGTCGAGGCAAATACTTTTCAAGGGGTAGGAGCATGGGAGAATGCTCAAAAAATTTTGCCAAACTCTTGGCCAATAAACAAATGATGGATTGAGAGCCATTGGCTTCATATCCCTACACTTCCAAGGTTGGCAAAAATCCCCAGGACCAGTGTTGGATCATTAGCTTCCTCCATATTAGACAGGGTTCTGTTAGGACAAGTGAGAGAAATCTAAATCAAACTAGTTTCAGCAAAATAAGGAACTTTGTGGGCTCCCATAGCTGGAACAAGTACTAGGGTAGCTCACAGGCGCTCAGGAAGAGCCACAGGGGGAGTCCGTGCTGAAGAGTGGCTTGGAGAGGGTTAGCCCCGAAAATCTCCATCACTCCCAGAAAGCTCGCCATTTAAAATAGAACTTAAGTGAAAAGAGTATGACAGCTCCACAAATGCAGCCTCAACCCCCAATACTCATAAACACTTCCCACCAGATTGCTACCCCTAGCCCGTCCTGTGTTGGAGTCAGAGACCAGAACTGGGGCTTCCCCTATAGCAACGGTCGCAGGAAAGATTCTGATTGGTCTAGTTGGGTCACGTGCCAATCACTGTTTTATTGAAAGTGATTAAGTTATCTGTTTTGCTTTGACTTTAAGCCCAAGGGACATAAACTAATTGACTTGATCTGGATCTTCTGTGCACCTCCCAGGAGGGAGGAGGGCATGGGCCTGAGATTGATGGCACTAGAAACCCAGCTATTCCCCTACACATTAGGAGAGCACCTTAAAAATGCTGATGCCCAGGTTCTGCCCCGAGTTTCAGATTCAGCTGTTTTGGAGGGGGGCCTAGGCATCTGTATTATTTTTACATCCCCACACTGGTCTCCCAAAAAAATAGCTCCACCCACCACCTCTTGAGGCCTTGGGTCGGGCTCCCAGGAGCTTCACAGGCTTTCTCCAGCTCTGGCTCTGTTTCTGCAGCTTTGCCTCCAGCGTTTGCAGATCCGCAGGCAAGCTACACCTTGCACGTGCTGTACTGGGTGTTCCTTCTACCTGGAGTTCTCTCCCTGCTCCTCCCTCCTTGACCATCTTCCCCAGCACACAGCACACTCGTCCCTCCCCTCCCTGCACCCCAGGCTGGGCTGGAGGCCCCTGGCAGAGTCTGTGTTATGCTTTACAGAAAGTGATTGTTAAGTCATCTGTCTTGCCTTGACTAAGCCCGGTGGGGACTTGCTCACCATCATTGGAATGAACGGCACACACAGCACGCCAAGCATGGGGTTTGCAGTGCTCAGCTCTGCATTTTTGAGCCAGTTATTGGGTGAGTACTTCTGCTTGCTCAGCTCAGTTTCCTCATCTGCAAAATGAGGATGATAATAGAACCTACTTTAGCTGAAAGTGTCTAGAAAGGTACTTAGCCAGCACCTGACACAATATGAGAGCACATCAAAATATTAACCATTATTTCAAAAGACACACTACCTTTTCAGTAAAGATCCTTTACCACTCATCTTTTTCTGTTATCTGTTTCTACCAGCAATTCAAAGACAGGGGCTGTCTTATTTATTTCTTTATCCCCCAAGGACTAGCATGCAGTACGTCCTGAATGGTATATTTATTAACTGATGACTCAGGCCCTAGAATTGGGAACATTCTGTTCTTACCCAGAAGCAGGAGAAGTTAGTGTCCTTGACCACCACTGCCCCTGGGAGGGCTTCAGCCATCTGCAGAACCCTTCCTTTCAGAACCTCCCTGACCCCTGTCAAACAGCCACCCGCAGAGTGGAGAGGAGAGAAGGTGGTGGGGGTGGGGCATCAGCAGTGGGGCCTCCACAGCCAGGGCTGAGGAAAAGGGGCAGGAGCTCTGCAGGAGAAGGTCTCTGTTCCAAGGCCTAGGCTGCAAGTTAGTCGAGAGAACGTAAGTGGTCAGACTCTACGGGGTTATTTGTTTGAAGTCACCTACACTTTGTGAGTTAAGTGAGTTTCTATGGCTGATGGAGTGCTGAGTTCTAAAACCCAACATTTTAAGAATTTCTGGCTCCTGCAGAGTTGAGAAGTTGTTAAAAGATGGTTGGTCTGGCCAATGTAGCTAGATTCCTCAAGGTCAGCACAACCCCATACTGCTCTATTTGGGGCTAGATTTGTCATGATAGTCTAAACTGTGCGGTGGCCAAATCCCCAATTTGAGGACGTCACACATTTCTCCTCATGAGAAAAAATCCCTTTGCATCCCTTTCCCAAATTACTTGCTCATGCCATAGACTTGAGTCTCCTCCCAAATGACAGCCAGTCCCCTACCAGGACTCTGGGGACCTCCCATGACCCAGTGCCTCTTCCAAATTGTATTCCGTTGCAGTCTTGGGCGACAGTATGATCAGCCTGTCCCTTCCAGGGGAAAAAACTGAGATGTAGAGGTTAAAAGTCGTGCTGCCAAAAGTCCACTCATGGGTGAGGGAAGGGCCTGCTCTCGGGGCTTCTGCAGGTTGCACTTCTCTGCTAGATCCTGAGCCCTGGTCTCTGACCAGCAGATGCTGCCGCAGTGATGGTGGTTCATGACTGTCCAGGAGGCTCGGAATGCTAATGATCCTGTCTTTCTCATTAGCGAGAGAACTAGAACTAGCTGGTGAAAAGCAGAATCTAGCAAATGGTGTTAATCGGTGGCTCTCAAAGGTGAAAAGGCCACTGGGTGCCCCTGCAGTCTGGCTCTGTGCCTGCTGAGCGTGCGGGGCAGCTACTGGAATGAGCTGCCGCCCTGTGATTCTGCAGGTGACGGGTTGGGTCGTGCCCAAGGGGTGGCCAGGGTTGAAAGGAAAACCACTTGAAACCTGGATTTTGAAATGATAGGTTTTCACTGTAGCCTTTTGCAAACCAGTACCTAAAATGAACCTCGGTTTGGGGGCACAATGATGAGACAGAGCCTGTTGATCTGAGACCTGAATATTGGAGGTAAATATGACGGCACCCCAACTGTGAAGAACAGTTGAATCCATGGCACTTTGACCTAAGGGAAACAGCAGCTTCCTCCTGCCCCATTGCACAGCATGGCAGGCTGAGGCATTGGTCGCCTTTCTCACCGGTTTTGTGGAGGCAGGGTTCAGAAGTCTTGCTGCCCAGGTGATGTCCTCACAGATGTGGGGCCTCCATCCCTTTCCTCAAGGCTTGCCCCTCACTGCCCTCCTCTCCTGGCCGGCGGAGTCCTAAATACGGGCGCAGCCCTGCAGCCTGTGTGGCCTGCAGCAAGTGAAGACTGCAACAGTGCTCAAGAGAAACATCTAAATTGGATTAAAACCCAGAGGGTTTTTTTTCCCAAAGAACCAGATGGGCAGGCTTGGGAGTAAGGGGTGGGGGGCGGGGGCAGAAATTGGTTGGACTAAAAACACTTGCTCTGGCCTATTTGTGTTTCATCCAAAAGACGTTTCTCAGGGGAAGCTGCCAGTCCCTGAAATATCACAGCAGCAGAAGAGCTGCAGGGCCCAGGGAACCTTGGGGAGGAGACCTTTTCTCCTAGAAAAATAAGCGACCGAGTTAAGAAACGTCACCACCCTGAAGCCCTCCTAAGAGCGACACTGGGGGCCTTGCGGACAGCGCCAAATGGCCGAGAGGGATCTGGGACCGCAGTAGCCACGTCTCCGGAGTGGCAGCTGTGCCCCGGGTGGCAGGGTCAGGTCCTTAGGTGCCTGACTCAGGGCACAGCCCGAGCAAGTCCTCAGGAAGCAGCGAGGTGCTTGGACGACCTGGGAGAGGCGACCGGAGCCCAGCCGGGATGGGCGGGCGGGAACCTCGAGGTGCGAGGTGCGTTAGTAGCTGGGATCCAGAGGGCCATCCTGCCCAGACCCGGCCAACTTGGAAGTGGATTTTTCAGCCTCCTGCACCGGGGACACATCTGAGTGAGAAAAATGAGCCAGGGAGTGTCGGTGGCGGCTTGGGGACGGCTGTCTGGTTGGAAAGGAAGGCTCATCTCCAAGCACAGTTTCTACTTGGATTGGACATTCGTGGAGAGGATTACGGGGCCGCCCGCGTGCCCTGCGGGGCTTGGCCGCCCCAGGGGTGCTGGGCCTTAATTCCGAGGGCAGCCGCGCGAGGGCCGGGGAGCTGGGGCGCGCCCTGCGCTCCCGGGCCACGGGTTCCCGAGGTCCTAGCGTCAAGAGCAGCAGCAGGGCGGCCTCGGTCCCCGCCCGGCCGCCTCCCCCGGCCCCCGCCTCGCGCGCGGAGCTGAAACCGGAGCGCGAAGGGCGGGGCGCGCGGCGGCGGGGGCGCGGGGCGCCTCGGCATTGGAGGGGAGCCGGTGATGGGGGGCGGGGGCGGGGCGCGCGGCGGGCGGGGAGGGGGGGCGCCCGGCGCCCGCGGCCGAGGTGGACCGAGCCTCCCGGCTCGCTGCTCCCGCCGGCGGAGCGAGGCTGCTCTTTCTCCGCAGCGTGATTTATTTTTCTTCTTTTCTTCTAAACTCTTCTTCCAGGGAGAGGCTAGTGGTAACAGGCCGAGCTGGATGGATGGGTATGGGGAGAGGGGCAGGACGTTCAGCCCTGGGATTCTGGCCGACCCTCGCCTTCCTTCTCTGCAGCTTCCCCGCAGGTAAGGCACTGCCCCTGGGCGGGGGACAGCCGGCCGGGCGCGGGCCGGGTTCCCTGGCCTCCCGGCCACACTGGGCCTCGAGTCCGCGAGTGATTCGGGGCTCCAGTTCGCTGCCCCGCTCCGGGCCCCACCTCCCACTTCCACGGGCCTTTGTTTCTGCCGCACCCCACCGAGGGCACTTTGGATGCCCGTGGGGACCCAGAGGGGGGTACTCCGCCCGAGCTGCCGTAAGAAGGAGCCGGGCGGGGAGGTCGCAAGGGCCGGGGTGCCTCTCTTCCCTCCCTTTTTCTGAGAAAGGGGCTGTCGAGGACATGCCTCCTAGGGGCTCCGGGGAGGGGGAGAAAGGGAGGCATGCACTCGGTGCTGGGGGCACTTCTTCAGCTCCTTGCCCACCAGCTCGCAGACCTGCCCGGCGCCCAGGGGTGGAGCCAGGGGCGCCCCTGAGGTCCTAGCCGAGTCCCCGACCGCCCTCGCCCCGGAGACCTCGTCCCGCCCCACGCGCTTGCCCACGCGGGGAAGCCCACGGACCCGGCTCACATGGGCTCGTGTTGCTGTTTGATAACATTCTGCGTCGCCCCCTGTTTGTTTTGCTTGTGTCAGAAAGGGAGAGAATTTCAGAATTAAAGCTGAAAAAGCCCATCTGTTTCCAATGAATCCCCCATAGTTTTTCACAATGTTTTTGGCAGATTGCTGCTTTCAAATTCCTCCGAGCCCGGACCTCTTGTTTTTGTTGGGGGAAGGGAGACCAACTCCACAGAGAAGCATTTGTTCCTTCCCAAACGCTCCAGTTTCTTTACTTTTTTTTCCTTTCGGGGGGAGGGGGTAGGCACGAAACTTAAATCCCAGGCCTGTTTTCTTTATAATGTTTCGTAAAACTTTATTTCATTTTTGCCATATGCTGCTCACAGCCTGGGAACGCCAGTGAAACCCATCATACCCATTTTTCTCTTGCAAAAAATACAGATAAACAGAGTGTCACGGGCCAAACGGTTCCCCGTGCAAGGCAGGATCTCCCAGTCATATCCACTGTGTTGCCGGGTTCAGAAGTGTCTTTCTGCAAAATTAAGAGCTGGTTTTGCACGGCATCCGGGCGCGGATCTGCAGCCCCCGCGCTTGGTTGAGCTTTGCAAGACAGGACTTGAGTTAGACTTGGATTGGGTTGTTTTGTTTTGCTCTTCAGCCAACTGGGTTTCAAGGAACTGGCAAAACTGGGCAGGTCCAGCCTGGCCTAGCTGCGAATTGGGGCTCCTAGTAGGCGGCTCACGCAGACTGCGAACTGTAGGGAGCAAGGGATCAGTTTACCCTCTCATCCCAGACCTGCTCCGGGGCCCCAGCACCCACTTGGCTGAGTGCTGGCCAAGTGAGCCCCGGGAGAGTCCCAGAGATCCACAACCTGCTCTTGATCCCCAGATTCCACTGCGAGGCCGGGCCAAGGAAAAGATTGGGGTGGAGGGGGACAAGAAGAGGGTGCATGGGGCTGAGGGTCCCCAAAAATCATTCAGCCCCAGGGCACCCTCCACCTGGAGTATCAAAACCTCCGCAAGGGTCAAGCAACAGGGTGTCCTCTCTCCACCCCCATTCTTTCTAAAAGGCAGTTTCTCCACCTACTAAATAAAGAGTCTGCCTGAAAGGCTGATTTGGTTCTCTCCCAAGAATTAAAAAAAATAATAAAAATCAGCCTCTTCTTTAAAAAGAAGTCCCCCTTTCGGAAAAGCAGGAGTTTGCAATTTGTGTTCATCTCGGTTTGGTCTAGATAAAGATCCAGCCCACTGGAAGTTTTATCAGATGGGTTGATAAATGGCTTTTGTCCCTTGGCTGCCGTGGGGGATGTGATCTCAGCTCAAAGCTGAAATTGAGAAGGGGGGCTTAGAGGCCCTTAAAACAACACCTTCCCGCTCTTAAAGCTGCAGCACTTGTTAACTTTTTGGGCTAGAGAGAGGAAAGGAAGGTCTGGCAGAAGCTCTCAGAGGTAGGGCCTGCAAGGGCTGGGTGGTGGTGTTTTGTTGTTTCTCTGTTCACATCTCTGTTTTAAAAACTTCATTTTAAAGTGTCCCTGCATAGTCTGAGGAACGCCGGTGGGTTATGTAATTCACAGCCCAAATTCCATCACTTTTGTTTCCAAGAAGCCCATTTCTTACTGGCTTCAAAGCGGGTAACTAAAACCTGGCAGATAGAACAGATAGCTGCTCAACTACCACACCAACTGGCTAACGTTTCTTCTCATTTGAGCCCTTGACAGCTGCACTTAGTCAAAATTGCCCACCTTACTGAAAAGCAAGCTTCCAGTATCCCAAAACGAAATATCCTGGGGTCTCTGAAACTTGTGCGCTCAGGACAGTTTCTGAGGGGATGAAATTGGGTGATTTCTGTTGACAAAGAGACAGACTGTCACATTCTGTGATGCTTTGGCCCAGCAAAGGGGCTGCCTTGGAATAAAGTAAGCAAACCTGCAGGTCTGGTGGAGAGCAGGGTGGGAGTTAGAGAAATAAAGAAAGCCCTGGCAAGTGCAAGGCACCCAGACACACTGGGGGCCCCGTGTACCTCGGCCTCTTGTGCCGGAGACAGGTGGAAACTGGCTGAGCAGCCCGTGAAAGCCTGAGTTTGTTCAGGGCTAGCCAGCTTGAATGGCTGCCAGGAGTAAGCCCGTAGGAGTGCAAATTGAACTGGACATAGTTATGTGGAGAGAGATGCCTTCACCTCTGCCGCACTGAGAGTGTTTGTGTGTTTCGGGAGTGTTTGCATTTACTTACTCGACGCGGATGGCCAACCTACTGTGTTCCTGACTCAGTGACAACTTTTGGGGCCCCCTGACCAAGGCACTCAGGAAGACCACAGCCAGGTAACAAGAAAGGGCCTCTGCACTGTCACATGGGCTGGAAGGGTGATGCTGTGGGGACAGAGGACAGGCAGACAGTGGCCACATCTACCTGGGAAGGGGAGGCCAGAAAAGGCTTCTCAGAAGAGCATTCCACAAATAACATCCTTTTCGTCCTTTCATGTAGTTAATACGTACTTTTTAAACTTTGAAGCCATTGTGACTTATTCAAACAGATTTCTAAGAGCAGTCCATCCAGGGTGTATGTTTTGGACGTGTTGACATGCTTCCTGCTCTCGACGTATGGATCCTATACAGTATTTCTCAACGTTTGGTCCTGGACCGGCAGCATTAGCCTCCCCTGGGAACTTGTCAGAAATGCAAGTTCTGGGCCCACCCCAGACCTACTGAAGCAGAGACTCTCGGGCCAGGGCCTTGCAGTCCGTGTTCTAACAGGCCATCCAGGGGATTCTGATCCATGCTCAAGTTTGAGGACTGCTATTTCAAGAGCTGTAACACTTCAGCCCTTCTTTATTCCTTCTTTCTTTCCCTTATACTTTCAAACTATAGTTGTTTGGGAAATGTTAGTCCTCAGTGGGAAACTAAGGCTTGGGGAGCCCAAGGCCTTCTGCAGTGTCCAGGCACGTCTGTGTCGCTATAGAAATGAAAATATTTCCCTCAGAGCTGCTGTTCAAAAATGTGTGAGCAAGTCAGCCTGCTTACCACATCACTGCTGTCTCACTAGGACTTCATGTCCCAGAGGAAAGTGTCTTGGTCCTTTTGGGCTGCTATAACAAGATACCATAGGTGGGTGGCTGATAAGCAACAGTTTATGGCTCACAGTTCTGGAGGCTGGAAAGTTCAAGGTTAAGGCACTGGAGATTCAGTGTCTGGTGAGGACCTACTTCCTGGTTCATAGATGGCACCTTCTCCTTCTGTGCTCATGGTGCAAAAGGGCTGGGGAGACTGTTTGGGGTTGCTTTTAAAAGGTCACTAATCCCATTCATGAAGACTCCACCCTTATGACCTAATTACCTCCCAGAGGCCCCCCACTCGTGCCATTACACTGGGGATCAGGTTTCAACACATGAATTTGGGAGGAGGGAGGATGCAAACATTCAGTCCACAGCAGAAAGAGTGAAATGATGTCGAATTCCGAGAACCAGACGGCCACAGAGCCAGCTAGCAGCTGGTGTGTGGAGGGCTCAGCGGGGCAGAGCCTTGGCTCCCAGGGAGAGCGCACATGTAAAACCCCATGGATGTAGCCCCTTAGGCCCAGGTGGTGAATTGGGAAGTAAGGGAAAGGATCTCTGGTCTTCTGGTTTGAAGAAGGGAAACCTCTCTGCAAGGCTGGAGAAATTGTTAGTAGTCGCCCAGCTCTCAGAGGAGACAAGCTGGGGAGAGGTGACCCACGGGCACAGATAGGGCTATTCTATGAGACAGGGAAGAAGGGGCCCTAGGACCTGTGCAGGTAAGAGGGTGGAGGTGGGGACCAGTTTACATGTTGTGGGAAATGGCGGTTCCTGCTAAAGATTCTGCCTTGGGTGACGTGTGCAAGGCCTAGAAATGGACTGAGCACCCCACTTTAGGTTTTGATTGTGCAGCAGTTAGTGCCATGCTGTTTTGCTTCTTAGCTAAAATTCAACCTGTCTAAAATTGAAGGCAATATTTCTTATAGGGTGACCGACTTACTCTAGTTTGCCCAGGACTTCCTAGTTTCAAAACTGAAAGCCTCATGTCCTGACAAGCACCTTCAGTCCTGGGCACACCAACATAGCTGGTCACCCTAGTTTCATCCCCGCCTGTCGCCTGGACTCACACCGTGCCTGAATCTGTTAGGGACACCACAGTCCTGGGTGGGCCTCTCCATGCAGTCCAGTGACCTGGAGCTGGGCTCCTTCCTCCGCCCTGTCCTGCCCGTTCCCAGTGCCACCCTGTCACTATTATAGCAGCTGACAGCGCTAGGACCTGCCTCCCTGCCCACCCTCCATGTTGCCAAATGGGTCACTCTAAAACCCCTGCTCAGGAACTCAGGGCTCTTTGTGGCCCCTTTGGAGTATCGAGAAGAGAGGACCTCTGACTCCTGGCCCCACACTCTTCCCAAACCTCATTTCCACAGCTTCCAGCATGTCCCCAAGCCCCAGGTCACCCTTTGCCTCCCCATATACCATCCACCACACCTTGCTCAGGGCACCGCCCAGTTTGGAATGGAAGGCCCACCACCGCGAGCTCAGGGCCTTCTGCTAGGGTCTGGTGCAGACTCCAGTGCCCTGGGCACCTGTCACCTTGGCTGCTGACCACTGAGCTTCCTCCTGGCCTTGTTGCCTCATGGGTCTTGGGGTTTTTGTCTTCTTGCAAATTACCATTTCTTTTTGTAAAAGCAGGAACCCCATTTTCTGCTTCTGTATACCCGTCTCTTCTCCACCCACCCCAAGCACACCCCATATGGTCCTAGGAAATTAGGGCCTTTGGGATTTTTTGTGTTTCTGTTTGTTTTGGCTTTTGCTCAATGGACAAAGACCACAGGGTTTTGGGGTTTTTTTTCCCCCAAATATTCAAGTTTTTTTCCAAAATAGTTTTTTCTGGTTATAAAAACAATACTCATTTTTAAATCTGAAGGCCAAAAAGGATAAGGAAATAAAAATAACCCAAAGTCCGATCTCCCATAGACAGCCATCGTCAATTAACACTTCACAAACACCCTTCAAGACATAATTCCTTTATATTGTTCTCTCCAAAGTATGATTATTTGGAGGAAAATAATAATTTTTAAAGTTCTTCTATTGTTTGAGTGGCCACAGTGTACCAGGCACTCTGCTAAATGTTTTAAGTGTGTCCTTCAGAGGATCATCATTCCCATTTTACTGGTGAGGAAACAGAGGGTCAGAGAGATTTCCTGACAAGACACATATAACTAGTTACATGGCAGAGCCATAAGTAGAACCCAGACTCCTGCCCTTTTCCCATATACCAGATTTTGGATAAACCCAAGTCATGAAATTTGCTATGTGATAGTATGTTAGACTTTGTGCTGTGTAGCAGATAAGGTTTTGGAGGGAGGGGACAAGAAATAAACTTTGGGGATATGATTGGGTAGCGGAATAAAGGTGAGCACGTCTTCCTTGGATCTAGCACTTTTGCCTCCTCTGAAAGGCCCTCTCTGCTCCCTGTTCATCCCTGGCTTAGCATTCCAGAGAGGAAGATGCCACCCAGTCACAGGTCAGGAAGACAAGTTGGCGGGCCTGGCATTGTGCAGATTTTCCCAAGTCAGATTTATGTCCATTTTGCTTATTTATTCATTTGTGCACCGTTTCACCCAGTCAGAATACCCAGATGCCCACTGGGTGATGCCTCTGCCCCCAGTTCCCTGCAGAAAGGAGCCCATTATTACTCCCCATGCTAAGGAATGCCCTGTGAACACAGACTCACACACGTGTGCGCGCCAGCTGGGCATGTGCCCAGCTGGCGTGCATTGGCCCTTCCCCTGCAGGAGGAAGGTGGGGGAGGAAGGCCTGCCTGTGGATGGTGGTGAGGGAGAAAAGCCACTTCAAACACATTTGACCCATGGCTGAGCAGATGAGCCCAGGGCAGGCAGGGCCAGGTTGGAAAATGGTCTCTCCAGCCAGCCCTAGACTCAGGAAAAGGGGTTATGCCTCAAAGAAGGGAGACCAGATTACTCACTTGCAAGTTCGTTTACATCTGAGAAGTTATGCAGCCACCGTTCAGAGTAGCTTAGTTTTCTTCCCTGAGACGGGGGTGCTGGCATGGAAGCCTGTGCCCAGCCCAGCCCTGGCCTGCCATGGGCCCCTCTGCCCCAGAGAAGCTCTCAGCCCCCTGACAGACATGCTGCTGTGACCTCGGGCCTGGGGATGGACACGTGTGCTCAAACCATCCTGCTGGCCCATGATCCGGCTGTGCAGGGCCCCAGAGGGAGCTGGGGGCGGGCAGTTCGGAAAGCTGAGGTGTGCCCTTTTCCTTGGCACTCAGCATGGCTTCTTGCAGCGACTTGGCGTGTGTGGAAGCTCAGGCGGAGCAGCCCTGGCTGGGTGTGAGAGGGGCCGTGCCTCCCGCCTCGGCTCCGTGAGTGGCATTCAGCCACTCTGCCCACGCTTGCTCAGCCGGGAGTTAACCCTGCACGACCCCAGCTCCCCAGCCTACTCCTAGGTCAGCTGAGGTTCTCTGAGAAGCTGCTTCTTGCCTTGCTCTTTCTCCTGCAGACCAGTTCCTGGAGGAAGCTTCCTAGAAAATTCCCAGTGGATTCAAGGGGTGGGAGACACATTGGAGCCACGGGTTAGGTCAGTGCCCTAGGACATCTTTAGGCTGGGCCGGGGGAGCAGTGCCTCTTTGGAAGGGTGATACATTCTGGCTGCTTGTAGGGTAAGTAAGGCCTGGTCTGCTGCACCTGGTGGAAAATCCAGCCACTCACCTGGGTGTGTTCCTTTTGGTATCTGATGCCAGACACCTGGATGCTTATGCCAGGAAGATCGAGTGAAATTCCTACAGGAGTGACACCAATGGGCAGCCTCTGGCACCTCTCAACTCAAGGGGACTCCAGAATACTTTCCAGGCCAGAGTTTGCCAGAATCAGTGCTAAGGACAGTGCGGTGGAGAGTGGCTGCCGCGTGGGTCTCACAGTGGGGTGAGCTAGTTGGCCCCTGGCTTCGTGTTCCCTCCCCGACCTCCTTTGGAACCCGGGACATGGCATGTCACTTAGGCTGGGTCTCAGCGTCTGCTGCCCAGGCTAGGTGGGTGGTGAGGACGGGGACATGGGAGGTCTCAGGCTTCAAGGTTGGCATCTCCACAGGGGCTGGCAGCGATTTCCCTTTTAAGCCACTCTCCTCCCCTCCCTCTGCCGCCTGTGTCCTAAATGCAGCCACCGCCTCTTCAGTTACACCGCTTCCTAAAATAGCGAGTGTCCTGATCATGCCCTGGATACTTACTGGAAACCGTTCAGGGGCTCCCGCGATCCACTGCATAAAGGCTGAACTCCGTAGGCTCGGTTACCTGTCAGTGTCCAGTCAGGAAAACAAAACCCACCGGGATGTTTCCACGGAGGGAACTTGGTATCGGGAATCATTAGATGGACATGGGAAGACTGAAAGGGCAAAGAGGGACCACTGAGGCACACGGAGAGTTGCAGGTAGCAGCTGCCACCCCTGCGGCCAAACGGGACAAAAAGAAGACAAGCTTGGAGGAGTGGCCCCCATTCTGTGGGGGCCCCAGTCTCTGAGGAGGGGACGCGGCCTGGCTGGCCTTGGTGCTTCGGAGCAGCACACTGCCGAGATGCCGGAGGCTGTCTGGGGAGAAGGGCCATTGCTGAGCAGTGCTGGGAGCAGCACCCTGGGCAGGTTAGCGGTCTCCAGACTCCAGCCTGCCCTTCTCCGTCTAGTGCCCCCTTGTGGCAGAATCTAATAGGGAGCCCGGTGACAAAATAGATGGGCTTTGCAGTCTCTGCCTCGCAGAGCAGAGGACAGTGGTTTGAAGCTGAGCCACATTTGCTTCATAGCAGGCACAGGTGGCACGCCAGGTTTTCGTGTCTGGCCCCAGACTCCTGGCTTCACTCTGACCAGCCAGCATGTCACCTCCTGCCACGCTCAGTTCTAGAGGCCCGCATTTCTGGAAGTTCGCCCTCCGTCACTGGGCAAATTCAAGACCCCCTCGAAGTGCGCCTTCCCCGATAACTCTCTCCTGCTTCCGTTCTTAAGTCTTTGTCGTGCGGTGTTCAGATGAAACACGTTTGCTTTGGATTCTAGAAGTTTGTATGGCCGACCCCACCACCTGAGCATGGATACTAAGTAGGGCTTGTTTCAGCAACAGCATTAATCACAGTGCTCAGCACATAGTAGGGTCCAGAACTTTCAGCGAATAGATGAATTCAGGCAGTTATTATGCAAGCCACAGAGTTGGACAAAGACAGCTTGACCCTGGGCAAGCTTGTGTTCAAAATGAGCCTTACTCCTTTAAGAGAGGGCAGGTTTTTCCCTCTCCCAGCTCCCCTCACCCCTCCTACACAGCAACTGAAACCTGATCTAATCCCTTTGCACGCGGGTAATTTATTGGTCTATTGGGCTTTTCTTGGTGGCAAATTGCATTGTCTTTATTCCTGGGTTCAGACTCGGGAGCAGCTCACCGCATTCCTAAGACTCCTTTCTCAGGGTCGATCCTTCACACCCCCTTGTGCACGGCAAAGTAAGTCTTATTGGGCTTCTTTGTTATGCAAACAGGGCGGTAATAATCAGGCTATTATTCTGAAAGATCGGGCTTGATTAACAGTTCAAAGGAGGTCTCTGAAAGCAGCTAATGCCACACTGGTGCATAAATATTTTCATCCCGGCTGGGTTGGTTCAGCTGGTGCTCCAAGCTCCCCGCCCTGTCTTTCTGATTCTGAGAGGCGCTGGGTTGCTATTGAAAGGAAAAGAATTAAGTCAGACAAGCTGTGTGTGTGGCTGTGATTTTTTTTTCCTCTCTGCCGTGTCTCAGCCCATGAGGAAGGCAGTCTGGAGCCCACCTCCCCAAACAGTGAAATGTTATCTACGCACCTTACTTATGCGGGCTGTGGGGCCGGTACGTCCCCAGCCCAGGGCACTGGAGGCCCCACACTTCTGCCAGAGTAGGGGGAAAAGGCATCAAATCTGAGATGCTTTGAGTGTGGAGCGTGGGGGCGGGGGGTTCAGGATGAAGATGAGTCCTGGGAGAGGATGCCATGGGAGAGTCACAGGCAAGTGGGGAAGATAAGTGTCAGCGGCCACCTCCTAGAGGAAGCCAAGCTGGGCAGGTGTCCATGGATGACACGGTCTCCGGCGAGGCCCACAGAGAGCAGACGGAGCAGCTGGAGGGCTCGGAAGGCAGCACAGGGAAGCCAAGGGGCCATTCTATTTTAGCCTTTTCTACCTGGCTCTAGAGAAGGACAGAGGCCCCAGGGAAGTCCCTGGGAGGCAGATGTGGTCCACGGCTGGAACTGTCCAGAGCAGGAGGGGCCAGCCCTGCC
Source organism: Indri indri (assembly GCA_004363605.1). Taxonomy (NCBI): domain Eukaryota; kingdom Metazoa; phylum Chordata; class Mammalia; order Primates; family Indriidae; genus Indri; species Indri indri. The sequence goes on from RJWJ010004245.1 coordinate 28,541, forward strand.
CTGGCAGGGGTGCTCCAGGGAGATTTCCTGCCTCTGGAAGCTGGTGGCCTCTGGCATCCCCCTGGCTCCCAGATTCTAATATTCCACGGCTTGCCTGGAGAAGCGACTGTTTCCTTTGGTCACAAGGCGACCGTTAGGGCTCCTGATGAAGTAGATCGCACGGAGAACAGCAAGCTCTGGCCCTCACTGCATGAGCCAGGAGCAGATGGGTCAGATGGTTGCTTGGGGTCCCAGCCTGGGCCCCACCCTTGAGCCAAGTTTCCCAGCTTGTGGGGCTCTGGGACACGCGACAGGGCTTCCTGTTGGTGAGTCTGGCCGGGCCCGGCCCTGACTCTGCAGGCTTCTGGACGCTCCTGTGTGTCCCACAATAGCCAATCCTGAAAGTTCCAGTCCTCGAGAGGCCTGGGTCAAAACAGAACATGCAGTGCACATAATGCCTCATAATGTGCTTCTGAGGGGCACAAAGCTCTGTTTCTGTGTCTCTGTGAGGTGAGCCCCAGGTGGCAAAGTTTAACAGAGGCCCAAGAGTGGCCCCTGCCCAAGGACAAGCTCAGTAGCTGAAGAAGAAACCAAAGCTCAGGAAAACTTCCCTTCTAATCAGCTCCATGCGTATTGGCTGCCTTGGATCCATCCAGAGGTGGCTGCAGGGCCAAAAGGGGCCTCTTTCTGGGGTGCAGTACTCAGGGGAGCACACGGCTTGCACCCCACGAGGCAACGGGCTCTGGAAAGCTGGTTTCCTCTTCCGCTTGCCTGAGTTGCTAGAAGATCTGTTTCAGACTCTCAAACTGTCCTCTCTTTCCTTCTTTCCTTGGAGCTCAGCATCAGAAAAGGTTTACTGCCTGGAATTCAGGACTCGTGCTTTTTTTTTTTTTTTTTTTGAAGATACGGCACATAAAAATCGGCCCCTCTGGGATCTCTTTGGCAGGTGACACCACAGCTTTTGCCTTTGATGCTGGGCCAGGTTACATTCAGGTCCTGACCTCTGGGTGGGGAGGTGGCGGCCTGTGGACAGTGATTGAGTGCAGCGGACACAGGGCAGTTGGATGACTGGGGGTGGGGGGCTCCAGCCCTGGCATCCCTGAAGCACCTCCCCTGGGAAGTAACGCCCAGTCACACTCACTTTAGGACGGTGGGTTCTAGAGAGCTGTGTTAGCGCCTGGAGAGACGGCAGAGGGAACAGCACCCTCGATTCTGGTCCCAGCTTGTCAGTGTCTGTGGCCTTGTGCAAGCCATTCCCTGCCGACAGCTTCTGCTTCTCCATCGATGATGGGAGTGCCTGGCTTCCTCTGACGCTCAGGAAGGCTGAGGCTGGCTCAGAGTGCCCCGAGAGTTTGGAGCAGCTGGGGAGGCCCAACAAGTCAGGGATGGGACAACTGAAAGTAGCACCTGCTCCTGGCAGGCTCCACACGGGCCTTTCTGCAGGGAGGGCTCAGGGTCCATCTGGCTTGTGGCTACTGCCATGAGGACAGTGGCTGTATCAGAACCAGCCATGGGAACAGAAATTGCATTGTGCTTTTGGGCCTTGGGGGAGCTGGGTGGGTCTCACTTGGGGTCTAGAGGAGTGACTTGTGGCCACTGCACTTTGAAAAGCGTAGAAGGGGCCCCAAGGCCAGCACATAGGAGCCCTAAGGCCCCTGTGTTTGCATCTCTAAAATGAAGGTAAAAATTCCTGCCCTCTCCTCAGGGTCCTAGCGAGGATCCAACAGGGAAGCAGTCTGTCACCTGCACAGGCCCGGGGAGTGCAGGTTATTACTGTCATTATTTCCTCTGCCAGGCCAGGCCAGGCCCATGTGCCTACCTCCCTGCTGTCCGCTCCCCCACGGCCACGTCCCAGAGCAATCCTGGCAGCACAGCCCCTTCCCCAAGGAGCCCCCTCAAGGATGAAGCTGTTGTCGTTGTTTGTCTTGGTGGCCTCGCAGCACCTGGGCTCTGCACGGCAGAGTGTGTAGAAATACAAAAGCTGCGAGGGAGGAGGAGCAGGCAGCCTGGGGGCTGCGAGCTGGAACTGCCTGCGGCTTGCATCCTGCCTCCTGCAGCACCTGGGAGGGGAGCTCTTTACTGTCTCTAGGCCTCAGTTTGCCTGTCTATTAAATGGGCACAATAGATAAGTCCTGGGGCTGCCATAAGGGTTAAAGGAGACACACGTACAATGTCTAGCACATAGTAAATGCTCAATGCACATCAGCCATTAGTTGAGTGTCAGCCTTCCCCATAAATTGTTTTTTAACACAACAGAGTCAACACAAAACTGACTTTCAGGGAGCCTCCATCCTGAGTTCTCCATGCTTTGCTTACCTCAGCGCCTCTAGTCCCCGTAACACCCCATGGCGAGGTGCCCCCGTGTCCCCATGGTGCAGAGAGGTCAGGGATTCGCCTGTGGTCGCGGGGCTGTGGAGTGGCAGAGCTGGAGCTGACCTCGGCCCGGCCCTGCCTCCCACAGGGAGGTCTTGCCCCAGCACAAAACCTGTCACCTGCTGCTTGTGGACACGGGATTCTCCCCAGTTCTCTCTGGGTGGGAAATTGCAGGTATCCTCGTTTTTCCTTCTCACATGGAACCCAAGTTCTGTTCATTTACTCGTTAGCAAGGACAAAGGCAAACTTGTTGAAATTGTGCTTCAGGACCCAAAGTTTCTGCTCACACCATCTCCCAGGAAACATCTGGGCGGAGGAGGCATTTTAGGGTGCCATGAAACTTGGAGAAGGAAGAGGTTGTGATGGGCAGGAATCAGGGCGCCCTGGGTCGGGAGGAAAGACGTGGGTACTAGGTCCTCTGGGTGGGAGACTGGGGTCCCCAGGCAAAGGGATGAGAGCTCACTTTGCCACCTCTGTGACCCCCTCTCCCTCTGTGGTGGGAGTTGGGAGAAGGGTGTCTGTCCCAGGCCCTGGCAACCCCTGGCAAAAACAGGTCCTTGTCACAAGATGGGAAAGTGGACCAGGTGAACTGAGTCAACGTGGCCCTTCGGCCTCTGGCCAAACAGACGTCTCCACTGACACTGGCAGCTTCTGCAGAAGGGACCTGGGAGGGCCGGGGAAGGAGAGGGGGCAAGGCTTCCCCCTCTGCCTTAGTCAGCTCGGGCTGCCCTAACAAAATAACCACGGACTGGGAGGCTCAAACAAGTTCTCAAGTTCTGCAGCTCGGAAGTCTGAGATCAGGGTGCTGCGTGGCCAGGTTCTGGTGAGGGCCCTCCTGGCTGTCGGGCAGATTGTCCTTATGTCCTCACGTGGCAGGGGGAGAGAGCACAAGCTCTCAGGTGTTCCCTCTTCTAAGGGCACTGACTGCAGCGTGGGGCTCTGCCTCATCCAAACCTAAGGGCCTCCTGGAGGCCCCGCCTCCAAACAGCATCGCACTGAGGGTTGGGACTTCAACCTGTGAATTTACGGAGACAAATTCCATCCGTAGCACTCCCCCTGGTGGGGAGTGAGGCGGTGAGGTGAGCCGCCCCAGGGCCCGTGGAAGTGTGGCCAGGCCTGGTCCTGGACTGCTCCCGGTGGGCCTGGGAGTGTGGGTGGTCAGCAGATGGAAGGAGCTGCCCAGAGTGCTATGACTGCGACCACTGAGCCTGGGAGTGCCGGCCTGGCTGGAGCTTCACCATCCCCCACCCATGACATCTAACCTCTGACCTCACAGGGTTGTGGGCGCTGTCCCCTCTGAGGCCTGTGTCAGGGTCCCTGCTTGCTGAGTGCCCACTGGGTTCCAGGCATGTCATATACGTCCCTCTTCTAACCCGCAGCAACCCTGTAAGGTCGGTGCTGTCTCTGCTTCACTATTAGGGAAACTGAGGCAGGGTCAAGCTCCCACAACTACTAGTAAGGGGACACAGTGAGACTTTGAACCAGACACCCTCCCTCCAGTGCCTGCTCCTGCCACCACTGGGGTCCTGGAGCCTGCCAAGGAGTCGGGGGGTGGGGCCTGGCTCCTGGGAGCAAGGGCCAGAGAGTAACCTCTGTGGCAGGTGGACAGCCACACCTGCTGGAGGGTGGCCTTGTTCCTGTGGGTGGGTGGGGTAGGGGGCACATGAAGGTGACCTCGTGGAACAGAGAGGTGAGTGGGCCTTGTCTCCGAGGGGCTTCTTGGCTGCTCTGTGGATAAGGCAGCTGCGTCCCTGCTGCGTCTGCTCCTGCGGAGAGCTGTCTCCCCTCACTGCCCCTCTGCCCGCGGCCCCCTCCTCCTCTGACCTTGGCCACCAGCCCCCTCCCCAGCCCAGAGGTAATGTCCCATTCGCACACTCCAGACTGACCGAGATCCATCAGGTTCTAACTTGGCCCCTTGGGACTGTTGAAACCAAAGTGACCTGACTCTGAAGCTTGCTGTTCAAAGCGTGGACCGGGACCGGCAGTGTGGGCTCCCCGGGAGCGTGATGGAAACGCAGCCGCCCTGGCCCGACAAGCCTGCCGGGTCACATCCCAGGCGACTTGTGCACACGGCAGCATTTGAGAAGCACCATTCCTAACGGTGTTAGGGGCCTTGTCTGGGGCAGGCAGACCCCATCCAATGACCCCAGAGAATGGGAGGGAACCCCTGGCCCCTCCAGGGGCTCCTGGGTGGGAATTCTGTCATGAACTCCTGACACCCGAGAGCCCTGTAGCTGGGATGCTGCTCTGAGACCACTTTTCAGGGTGGTAAAGATAGCAGATCCCGATCACCAAGGTGATTCCCCTTAACATTCTAGAACCTGTGAGTTGCCCATCTGGAGGGTAGAGCTGCAAACGCCATCAGCAGCAGGACCCCCGACGTCCCACGTTGTCTGTGTGCGGCTGGTCCTGCCCACCCTGGGAAGCTGCCCAGCACCAGTCTGCAGGAGCAAGGCTGTGGAGAGCACGCCCACCACAGGCCTCCCCGCCGGTGGGGGCTGGCAGTGTCATGGGAGGGGCCTCGGAAAGAGGCCGGAGCCCACCGGTGGTGGAGTGTGCAGTGCACCGCCCTGCTGGGGCAATGGCAAATGCCGTCATAAGATTGTCCGATGGCATGCAGCTGCCAAGGGCATGGACTCTTGGGTCTGGATTTGAATGCTGCCTTGACTCCTTCCACCAAGCCAGACCTGGTCAAGACTCAGCCTCTCCAAGGCCGGCCTTGCTCTGAGAGGTGGGGATGGAGGCAGTGCCAGAGGACTGAATGAGGTGAGGCCGCACCACCGCCTGCAGACTGTGCCTGGGAGGGATAAGTTAGCTGTGACTTCACAGTCCTTGCTGTCCTAAGGCCAGCATGGCTCCTGCTCACGTTGCAGTGAGTCCGGTCGTAAGGGGACAGGCAGAGTCCTTTCTCCCTTGGTAGCGGTGAGGGCAGGAGGTGGACCGAGCCTGGGCACAGCCGCCGCTTAGCAGGAGGCCCGCGTCCCTTCCTGGTGATTTTCTCTGATGTCCATCCGCATCTGCATAATTCTGAGAAGGCAGAAGTGGGGATTAATGAGGCTGCTGGAACGGACTTTGCGAGGAGGCTGCCAGGCCAGACGTGAAGGGTTGGTAGCCGCACAGGCCGGTTCCTGGGTGCTGTGTCCCTCCGTGGTGCTTGTTCTGCACAGCAGCCCCGCCCCACGCTCACCCCTCTCCCCGCATCTCCACCTCGAGGGGCTTTACTGGGGGGGCTGCCTTCTCCCACGCGGGCCACGCTCACATTTCGCAGCCCACAGGTAGGTTGGGCCCTTGGGCATCTCCCACAGGGTGGGGAGACGTGACGACAGCAGGTCACGAGGGTTTTCTAGCTGCCCTGCAAGGAGCACACCTCTGTGGGAGGAACCGGGGCAGGGGTCTCACCGCCGCTCCCCTCGCGTCTGCCGTGGCACCCTTCCCAGCAGGTGCCCTGACTGTTGCTTGCTAACCCGACTCTTTAAGTCAGCATGCCGCTTCCATTTAAAGAAAACTGATAAAATGGAAAACCTGTAGCTCTTTCATTAAATGTTTTTTTCCTAATGTACATTTAAATAAAAATATGAATTCTCAAATTTAAAAATGTTCATTCCGATACCACTTGAAATGACCTTGTTTACCGGCAGTGTTAACAAACACAGGTCACATTAGGGGAAAAGCCCAACTTTCGGGATGAGCTCTGGCTCCCTGGTGCTCAGGTGTGTGACCTGGGCAGGTGACTTGCAGGAGAACGGTGCCCACCCACCTGCAGACATGGGAGATGCCCATGAGCGCCATCACCCAGGCGCAGACCGCGTGGTGCAGACAGGGCGCACACAGGCGGCTGCCGGGGTGGGTGTGTGCTCTTGAGTCCTCAGCCTGCCCTCAGATATTAATATTTCTCTTGTTGCTTTTATATGCAACCTGATTTTATCGATAAAACCAGCACCAGAGAAGCAAACTGACTTTTCCAAGGTCCCAAGCCAAGTTAGTGGCCCAGACAGAAGTGGCGGAGCTACGGGCTCCTTCCACTCTCAAGACCACCCAACCGGCCCCTTTCTCCTGGAGCCTGTGTAGAAACTTCTCTCCTGCTGCAGGTCTGCGTGCCTGGCCAATTGTGGCTATTATGGGCTGTGCAGAAGAATCCAGAGGGCCAGAAAAGGGCAGGTTCCATGTGTCCGTGTACCAGATTCAGTTGCATTAAAGCCACGGTTCTCAGGCATGGTCATTTTGGCTAATGACCCCTAAGGTCTCAAACCTTGTGAGTGACTTTGTGTTAAAAAAGAGGAATTAGGGCAAATCCAAGTTTACCACTCTCAGTCGCTTCCTGACTGGCTTTCCTGAGCAGGATAGAGAGGATGGAGCTGCACTGCCCACGAGGGAAGCCAGGTCTCTGTGACGAGGCTAATCTAATTGTCACACCCGGCAACATTCACGGAGCTCTGGCTGTGTGCTGGCGCCGGGCTGGGTCCTTGCCGTGTGATAAGTCATTTAACACTCTCAGTGACCACACACGCTAGGTCGCATTGTCATCCCGTCTTCCAGATGAGTATGAGGCACAGAGAAGTTAAGTAGTTTGCCCGAGGTCACACAGTGGCAGAGCTGGGGACATGTATTTAATAGTGGGGCTTAATTCCCTGCCAAATTTCTGTTGCTTTTGCCAGAATTCTTAGAGATAGTCGTGAAAGTGTAAATAAATGTCAACAGCCCAAGGGCGGCCTGTCAGCTCCCTAGTCCTGCTGCCCAGAAACAGTGGCCACTCCTCTCCTTAGCAGACTGGGCACTGTGGGAGGGGCCCTGTGGGCCCTTTCAGCATGCCGGTCTGCTTGCCTGGCCTCAATGGGCTGTGCAGAAGAATCCAGAAAGCCGGATGGGGCAGGTTCCACCTGCAGGAAATTCTTCCCCTTTTTCATCATCTCTGCAGACACGTGGCGTGGGGGACGCTGTCCCAGATGAGATGTCCTTGTGTGACACACGCCTGTTCCCCTCGCCCACAGAGGGTGGCAGAGGCCGGGGTCGCTGGGCCCTGACACGTCTCTTTCTTTCTCCGCAGCCACCTCCCCGTGCAAGATCCTCAAGTGCAACTCTGAGTTCTGGAGCGCCACGTCGGGCAGCCACGCCCCAGCCTCGGACGACGCCCCCGAGTTCTGCGCTGCGCTGCGCACCTACGCCCTGTGCACGCGGCGGACGGCGCGCACCTGCCGGGGCGACCTGGCCTACCACTCGGCCGTCCATGGCATAGAGGACCTCATGAGCCAGCACAACTGCTCCAAGGATGGCCCCACCTCGCAGCCGCGCCTGCGCGTGCTCCCGCCGGCCGGGGACAGCCAGGAGCGCTCGGACAGCCCCGAGATCTGCCATTATGAGAAGAGCTTCCATAAGCACTCAGCCGCCCCCAACTACACACACTGCGGCCTCTTCGGGGACCCGCACCTCAGGACTTTCACAGACCGCTTCCAGACCTGCAAGGTGCAGGGCGCCTGGCCACTCATCGACAATAATTACCTGAACGTGCAGGTCACCAACACACCTGTGCTGCCCGGCTCAGCCGCCACCGCCACCAGCAAGGTAAGTGGGAGGGGAGGCTGCAGGGCACAGCCCTGCCCTTTGTCTCTTTGCCCCACATGGGCACTGAGCGGCAGAGAGGGCCTGGGTGTCTGGGGATGGGGGCAGAGGGAGCGGAGTGAGGACACGGCAGCATCTTCACTGAGCAGCCCCAGGGGACAGCTGGGAGGCCTCCTTCCTCGGGCCAGCCCTGCCTAGCCGGCATAGCTCCATTTGACAGACCCAGAGCCTGAGACTCCAGGGGGCCGAGTGACCTCCCCACCCAAAATGCCGGGACACCGAGCAAGGATTCGACTTGGGCCCAGGTGACTCCAGAGCCCGGCGTGTTCTCAACTGCCCCATGAGGCCACTGAGGGCCACTCATTTTCTGACCCGAGGAGGCCTCAGTGTCTGGGCAGCAGGACTCAAATCCTGTTCACAGGGCCACAGCCAGAGGCAGCCACGTACATGGCCAGTCACCCAGGCAAGGGGACACTCCTGTCCACCCCAGATTCTCCCTCCCCTACCCACTATGGGGACGGTTCTGTGACCTCGTATTCAGACTCAGCCAGAGGGCAGGGCCTTGGCTGGGAGGGGGGCTGGTGGCTCTCAGAGTCCAGCAGTGGGGACCCGTCTGCCCTCTGCAGTGCCCAGACCCCCGGTGCCCTCCCAGGGGCTCCAGGCGGCGGTGAGTCTGTGTTCCTAGGAAGGGCCCATCAGAAGGCTGCCTGTCGGGCAGTGCCAGGCTGGCCCACGAGGGCATTTCTCTGTTCCTCCCGCCCCTCCACTCCCCAGAGGAGGACAGTGAGGTGACCTGGCAGCCAGGGAAACGCTGCATCCCCACCACTTCCTCTGCTCCTGCGGTCCTTGCCTGTCCTGGGGGTCTCTTTCTGGGCCCTTGGCTGGGAAGGAAACAAGTACATCTTCGCCCCATGGATGCCCCAGCAGGCCCTCGGCACCAGGCCGTGACCCTCATGGGCAGAAGACTTGCAGCCAGCACACTCTCCCCTGTCCCCTCCCAGTCCTCTGCAGACTCGGGGGGCCCACCTCAAGGACCCAGGCCCCTCCCCCGTGGTCCCTCCACCTTCCCCCGTCCTCCCTCCCTGCAGCCAAGATAAATGGGTGCCAGGAGCCCAAGGCTTCACCTTCTAAGTCCAGCCACCAACATACTGTGGAGGGGACCTGGCCTCCCTGTCCCACCCTGCAGGCTCCTGAGGGCTGGCAGGGGTGCACGAGGCGGTCAGAGGGTGTGAGAGGGACGTGGACCACAGGCGGCCTGTTCCTCCTGACCCAGGATGGTGTAAGCACCGAATGTGGCAACATTGTGGTTTGTGACTGGGTAGCTGGGCTGCTGCCCCACCCAGGGTGACAGGGTGTAGGAGAAGCCCTCAGACGGGCTGCAGGCGCGGGCAGTGTGCCTGGGCTCAACACCTGCACCCCACCCTCAGCTCCCAGCTGAGGCACGCTGGGACCTTGAGCACAGTGATGCTGTCCACAAGCCAAACGGATTGATCATTCATTCATTCTTCACTTGACCCACATTTTTCAAACGCCTGCTCTAATCCATGACGCTGGGCTCTGGACAGCAGAACTGCCTGAGCAGAGAGAGGGGATCTCCCTTCCCATCCCAGCGTAGAGGTTTCCAGAAAGGTGTGAGGCTGTGTAGCAGAGTGTCACCAGCCCAGCCCCTTCCGCTGCAACCAAGAGCTACCTTTGGTCTCAGCAGGCTGAGAGCTCAGCGGCCCCATCAACCAGGCCCTGCTCAAGGCCACACCGTGACAGTGTCAGTGTCTGTGGCCAGGCCAGCCTCAGAGCTCAGCCCAGACTGGGGGCCTTGTGTTCCCCAGGTGAGAAATGTCGGTGGCTGGTTTCGGGCACCCTCGGCCCACCTTGCCTGTCTTTTAGGCCTCCGTTACTGGAGTGTGTTCGTTCGCTCGTTGATTCAAAAAACGTTCGCCAAGCATGTCTCAGGTGCCGGCCTCTGAGCCGGGTGTCGCCGTCGCTCCCAGGCCGGTGGAAAACAAAGGCAGAGGGTAGCTGGCGAGCTGGCGAGGGGTGCTGGGGGTGCAGGAGGCTGAGGGACGTTGAGGGCCTGGCTCCGTCCAGAGCTCTGGGGAGGCTTCCACCCCTGTTGCTCCTGAAGCGCAGCTGGAGTCCCCAGGTGGGAGCGGCGAGGGGGGCACAGCCTGGTGCCTGGAGGGAGCAGGGCAACCAAGGGGCTTTTATCTCCAAGGTGGGGAGGGCTGTGGCATTTGTGACACCCTCTCTCACAGAAGCCCCCAGAGCCCTTGGGGCCTGCCAGACTCTTCCATGCCCTGGAACCCACTCCCCTTTGTCCTCTGCCAGCCTGTTGGACTCCACTTGCCCACCTGCCCTAGACAGCCCCTCCCCAGTGGGCGGCCCCTCCCCAAACACCCCGGTGTCTCCCCCTCCCCCGATGCACAGGGTGTCTCACCAGGGACCTGCGCTCATCCCCCGTGGTGGTGGCAGTATCCAGCTTGGCCATGCCCCGGTCCTCGTGAACAACCCAGATCTAGCATATGCCAGCCCATGGGATGGCTTCCCATGCCCCAGCTCTCTTCCCAGCTGTACTGGCTGGTCCACTTTACAGATAAAGAAACTGAGGCTCAGGGAGGACAGGAACTTGAGTCCTTTGCCTTCCTGGTCCTTTCCTGCATGTTAGCTTCCCTATAGCACTTAGCAGTGTGTCCCACTGCATAATTCACCTGCTTGGTCAGGGACTCCCCTGGAATGTGACAAACCCCACCCCCAAACACAGAGTCCCCTCCCCGGCATGCCCCCAGTCTCGAGCACCAGCCAGGCACCTCATCGGTGCTCCCTGAGTAGCTGCCGGTGAAGCCCGGGCTCCGCCCCGTCCCAGCGCGGAGGAGAAGGCCCCGGCGCTTTGGAAGTGTGGGCAGGAGAGGCGGCCGCGCCCCTGGCTGTGTTGGCAGCGGGCCGCCCGGCTTTCGACAGCCCCCTTCATGCTGTTACTTGTGGTTGAGTCCCTGGCACCGGTGCCAAGAAGAGTCAAGCAGCCTGCCAGCCTTCCAGGAGGCTGTCCTCACAGGAGACAGCAGCTAGAGCCAAACCAGCCTTTCCTGTTCCAGGGAGACGATGGCACTTGGAAAGCAGGACCCCACTCCCGCCCCCAGTGTCTGTGTGGCCCCGCACACCAGGCAGGCAGGGACACCAGAGTCCCTCATCCCGTACCACCCCCCCGAAATGGCAGGACCACCCACGGCACAGATCACCCTGGCTGGCCCACCTCAGCCCCTGCAGGCAGCCTCCACGCCACCGTGGGTGAGGCCAGGCGAGCCGTCGTGTGGAGGGAAGGGAGAAGCAGCAGGTCGGACCGTGTGAAGGTGCCGTTTTCACAGGCCAGGGGCGGTGAAGCAGTGGTAATTTCATGCGGTTCAAGGCCTGGGGCTCTGTGCAGGGTGGATCGGCTGCAGCCACCTTTGACATCCCGCGGCAGACCGGAAGTGCGCCGCCTCCTGGGACCAGGCGGGGACCTCCAGGGAGGGAGACAGGGAAACCGAGTCCAGTGCTCAGGAGCCGTGCACGTGGGGTCCTTCCGTGCAGCACTCTGTGGCTCCAGCGGGGCCTCTGCGGCCATGGCTTCGGAGCCCCAGCCCCTGAGACAGGCAGCGCCGCTCACCCACCAGGCACGACAGTCACAGGGCTGAGGCCCGAGACCAACAAGCCCACGGAAAGACTTCCATTTCTTTTAAAGTCCTGCCGCAGCAGCCTGCCCTGGCTGAGTTCTCTTGGCCTTGCCTTTCCGAGTAACGGGTAGGGCAGAGGGGTTTTCCTTCCTCGGAAGCCCTGGCCCAGGGTCTTCTCTCTGTTCCGGGGGCCCCGGGCCCCGCTGGCTGCCGGCACTGCCCTCCTGGTCATCCCTAAGCTTTACGCTGGTGTGGGGGACCCTCAAAGCAGCAAGCGATGACAGATCATGGGACACCTCCTGCTGGCTCCCACCACCCCGTTGGTTTGCTCAGCCTAGAACATTCTGTGGCCACTGATCCCCTCTCCAATCTTCAGGCCTCTCCTCTTAGCACCTGCCCTGGAGGCTCCTCTCTGTGTCACCCTCAGCCTCCCAGGCCCAGAGGACAGGACTCTTGCCAGCTGTGCCCCCAGCTGCCCTGACATTGCAGCCAGACACACTTCTGGGCCTGTGACCTGCCCCAGACCCCACCTAGGGCCTTTCCGTGACTCTCCTGCCTGAGCTCAGGTCCTTCCACAGCCCTCCTGCCTGCCTTCCCTGCGCAGAGCGACTTTCTTTTCCTCTTTGGTTTTTCGCCCTCATCATAGGCCTGCTGTTAGGCCAGAATGCCCCTTAGTGCTTTTTGGTGTTGCCCTCTACCCCAAGAGCCCACCTGCCTGTCATCATGCCCCTCCAACTGCCGTGTCTCCCTGGAGCGCCCAGGTGGAGAATGGCCGTACACGTCCCAGCAGCCCCCTGGCCTGGCCTGCCGAGGGGTGGGATGAGAGGACAAGGCCTGGGAATGGAGGCCTGGCCTGCGAGGGGCAGTGCAAGGGAAGGGCGTGGACTTTGGCAGGGGATCCCAAAGGCCTGGGTGCCACCTTGCCCCCATCACCCCACCTCCCTCCCTGGCATCAAGATGGGAGTCCAGGTTCCAGCTCCTGTTGGTCCAGGGGACAATGGCCTTAGAGGCACCCGGACTACCCCATGGCAAAGCAGCCAGTACCTGGCAGAGGCTGGAGGAAGGGGCGGTTGTTTCCCTCCCAAATTCACTCATGTCTCCAGCCCATATGTCCTTCTCAGGGTTATGGAGGAAAGAGTAGCCAGACACCTCACCCAGGATGGCAGAGGGAACACACTCTTGCTCCACTGGCTGCTTTGTCTTGGGTCCTTCTTCTCCCAGGTCTCCCACCCTGTGTGGGCTTGTGGCCAAACAAACCCAAAGTCAGGAAACCCAGAGTCCAGTCCCAGCCTGCTGCTGGCTGTGTGGCCTTGGGCAAGTCACTGCCTCTCTCTGTGCCCGCATTTCCGTGTCTGTAAACTTGAGGGTAATGTCACCCACCCTGCTGTGCCACACAAGACTGGAGGTAATAAAAGCAGAGCCTGGCCCACCAGATGCAGCCAGTGCAGCTGTGTCTGGTTCTCAAGAGGAGAATCAGTAGCCACCTGCTTCTCCAGCAGCTCAGCCCAGCCCCTCATCCCGGCTGCAGGCTGCAGCAGAAACGGGCCTCCCTGCTCTGGCCCCGGCCAGCGCTGTGCATTCAGCCTGGAGCCTCCATCTCCCTGGTGCCAACCAACACCTTCCTCCTGTCCCAGCTCTTCCTGCTCCCCTCCTCCAAGGCCCAGCTTGGTGACCCCTTCCTGCAGCCTTGGGACAATGGCCTGTGCTCGCCTCTGCCTGCTTGCATTGGTTTTGCCTACTCCTTCTTGGAGCATCAGTCTCCTGCACTCCACTTGCTCTTCTGTTCAGCCACTTGCTCGTGGTCCATTTTCAGGAGTCGTGCTGCAAGTTCCATGTCGCTGTGCAAGGTGATGTGAGTTTCTGGGCCATATTAGTTTTCTATTGCTGCTGTGACAAATTTCATAAACCAAGTGGTTTAAACCAACAGAAATTTTTTCTCTTATTCTGGAGTGCAGAAGTCAAAAATGAGTCTCACCGGGCTAAAGTCAAGGTGTCACCAGGGCTGGTCCTTCTGGATGCTCCAGGGGAGTATCCATGCATTGCCTGTTCCAGCTCCTGCTGGTTGCCGGCATCCCTTGGCTTGTGGCCACACCACTGCAGTCTCTGCCTTTGTGGTCCCGTCACCTTCTCCTCTGTCCTTGTAGTCAGATCTCCCTCTGCCTCCATCTTACAAGGGCACTTTGATTCCATTTAGGGCCCACCCAGATAATCCAGGATAATGTATCCCTCTCCGTATCTTTAACCCAATTGCATCTGCAAAGTCCCTTTGCCATATAAGGGAACATTCACAGGTTACAGGGATCAGGGCCTGATACAATTGTATATGCTAATTAATTATTTATGTATTTTTGGTTCACGTTTCTATATAGTAAATGAGCAGGTTTTCTATTTAGGGTATTGACCTAAAGTTTTTCTAAGTATTAGTAATGTTTTTAAGTAAAAATGGCAAGTTGTTTTTTAAAGAGAAATGTTAAGTGCGTAACAGTGTGGGTGGAACTGAGCTATCCGGCATGGGGAAGGGAGGGTCTGGGGCACCCTGGGGGCTCCTCCGTGGCCTTCTGAGTCCAGAGCATCTGAAGCATAAGGCCGGGTCTTTCCCGCCTGCGCCTAACCCACTCTCCTGCCCGCTTCCCCGGCAGCTCACCATCATCTTCAAGAACTTCCAGGAGTGCGTGGACCAGAAGGTGTACCAGGCAGAGATGGATGAGCTCCCGGCCGCCTTCGCCGACGGCTCCAAGAACGGTGGGGACAAGCACGGGGCCAACAGCCTGAAGATCACCGAGAAGGTGTCGGGCCAGCACGTGGAGATCCAGGCCAAGTACATCGGCACCACCATCGTGGTGCGCCAGGTGGGCCGCTACCTGACCTTCGCAGTCCGCATGCCCGAGGAGGTGGTCAACGCCGTGGAGGACCGGGACAGCCAGGGCCTCTACCTCTGCCTGAGGGGCTGCCCCCTCAACCAGCAGATCGACTTCCAGGCCTTCCGCACCAACGCCGAGGGCCCTGGCACCCGCAGGCCGGCGGCCGCCAGCCCCTCGCCCACGGCCCCCGAGACCTTCCCGTACGAGACAGCCGTGGCCAAGTGCAAGGAGAAGCTGCCCGTGGAGGACCTGTACTACCAGGCCTGCGTCTTCGACCTCCTCACCACGGGCGACGTGAACTTCACGCTGGCGGCCTACTACGCCTTGGAGGACGTCAAGATGCTGCACTCCGACAAGGACAGACTGCATCTGTACGAGAGGACGCGGGAGCTGCCGGGCGGGGTGGCCGCTGCGGGGCTGCCCTCGGGCCCCCAGCCCCTCCTGGGCACCCTGGTGCCGCTGCTCGCCCTGCTCCCTGTGTTCTGGTAGGCGGCTGCCGGAGGACGTGGAGGGAGGCGTGAGCTCTGACCCCAGCCTCCGGGCGGGCGCCTGCCCTTTGGCTTCTCTCTGGGGCCGCCAACAGGGTGCGTTTTCTCTGTGGCCCAGCAGCCTCTGCAGCACCCAGGAGCGGAGGCGGGACTGGCCTCAGGGACTGTCCCCTCAGCCGCCTTGGGCTGTCTGCTGGCAAGGGCTCGGGGCACGGGCCCTCCCTCTCCCTAGTGCACGTGACAAAGTTGTGGTGACTGGTGCCGTGGTGTCTGTGACAGTAGAGCTGTGTGAGAGGGGGAGCAGCTCCCCTCGCCCCGCCCCCGCAGTGTGAATGTGCAAACAGCCCCTCAGGCTGAACTCCCCCACCCTGCACCTCCCCAGAGAGACACTGGGACCCGTCTGAGTCAGCTCCTTCCACGCCCTTGCAATGCACTGAAACAGGCCCGGCTGACTGCTGCTCGCTGATTCCCGGGGCACCTGTGCCCGCCACACGCACACACACACTCCCACACGCGCACCCTCGCACACACTAAGCCAGCGGACGCCCTGACAGGGCCTCCTTAAGGGCAGGACACACCCAGGGCACAGCTCGGCATCTTCAGCAAATTGGTGCAACCTTCTGGCCGATAGATGGCGCCCTTCTGGCGCCTTCTCCCCCGTGGCCCCCCATGGGCACGAGTTCAGGCACCTGCTGGGATGCCCTCCTCTGGCTCTGCACCCCGCTCCTTCCCCACTGCACTTAGAAAGTCGGAGTGCTTGTTCTAAAGGTCTGACAGAGAAGAGATCCCTTGACTTCTGTTCCTTCCCCTCCAGCAGATGTAAGAGCCCTGGGGCAGGGGCCCCTGGGCCCCAGGGCGTGGGCAGGAGAGCTGGTGGATAGGGCCAGCTGGCCTGCCCTCATCCTCCGTCTTCTCCTCACCTCCCCGCAGCCCACCCACGCCTGGATTCTGGGGGGAGGAGCAGGGCCGTGGAAGGCCGCTCAGCCCCAGCACCCCCGGCAGGGTCTCCTCCCTCTGGTCCCTTCCCTAAGCACGGTGGCCACAGCCAGGAGAGACTTGCCGCTGGGGGCCCTGGCTCCAGCCTCGCTCGGCCCAGGGTGCCTGTCAAAGGAGCCCAGAACAGTCCTGCCTCTGCTGCTGCTCCAGAGACCCCAGGGGCCAGCACGGGGCTGGGCTGCACTCCCAGAGGTACAGCCAGGGCGCCCCGCCGGCAGCCCCGCACCGCCCCCACCCGTCAGCATCCGCGGCAGCCCCTCTGCTGTTCCCCAGGGACCTCTCATACACTGGCCAGGAGGCTGCGGGACGTGCGTCTCCCCCTCCCCCCACGAGGTCCTTCTCCCTCTGCCAGAACCGCGGGGCGGTGGGAGGGGGCTCGCCCGCCCTCCCTCTCCCTGCTGGTTTTTAGATGGTCCCTATGTCGGAAGTAAAAAGTGAAGCACTTTATTTTGGTTGTGTTTGATCACGTTCTGCTTGGAAGTGGGGACCCCTCACTTCGTCCATGTGTCTGCGACCTGTGTGGAGTGTCACCGCGTGTACATACTGTAAATTATTTATTAATGGCTAAATGCAAGTAAAGTTTGTTTTTTTTTTGTTTTGTTATTTTCTTTTAGACATCATGTTGGAGTTTGTTTTGCGAAGAGACTTTGGTTCCCTTGGCGGTTGGAGGGTTGACTTTGGGGTGGGCGTCCCCACAGCGCGTGTGTGTGCATGTGTGTACACATGTCGCGGGTTCATGGGGAAGATGCGGCAGTTTCACAACCACAGCCCGTTGCTTCTGTAAAATTACTTTTCCTCCTCTCCACTAGCTGTCTTTGGAGCTTAGCAGGTCCAGGTTGTCTTGTTCTGGTGACACTGGAACACGGTCATGGAGACAGGCGACCACATGGTGGGGGCACATGACCTCTGCGTCGAGGTGGGGTGGGCTGGCCAGAGATCTAGGACGACCCCGCCTCAGCCACCCCCACCAGTCTGGGGCAGAGTGAAGGCGCTGCAGAGGGGCCGCTGTCCACCGCTGGCTGTGGTCACACTGCGTCCCCAGAAACTATCCGTGAGCCAGAAATGAATTCAGGCCCATTTTACAGATGAAACAGGCACAGTGAGAGGAATTGACTTGCCTAGGGGTCCTCAGCAAGGGTCAGGCCAAGATGTACACCTAAGTCTGTTTTGCCCTAAAGTCCCTGCACTTAGCACTAAATGTCATGAGGCAGAATAGCAGCACAGTTAAGCCAGCTGCATCCTGGCTTCACCTTCTAAGCTGTGTGGCCTTGGGTAAGTCACTTAACCTCTCTGAGCCTCCATTCTGTTCTCTGGAACTTGGGGAGTGCCTACCACATAGGGTTGTTTGGAGATGCCAGAGTTCACTCCTGTGAATTACTCGGGAAAGGGCCTGGTGCATGGTGTTTGTCCAGTGTGTGTGTGTGTGTGCGGGGGGGTGATAGCCCAAAGCAAGAGTGATTGGGTGGATGGGGAGAGAAGAGGGCCACGCAGAGCCTGGAAGCCTAGGAGGGAGGTAGCCAGGGGAGGCTTCCAAAGTGTGAGCATTTAGACTAATCCCAGGCAAACAGGAAGGCAGGAGACACGAAGGGAGAACTTTCTAAAGCCCCACACTTACAGAGGAACTGGGAGTCTGATTTGGAGGGACCAGGCTGGAAAGGACAAAACACACCCACACGTCTTACCTAGTGGCCAGAGCTGTGGCTACAGATAGGCCCTCGCCCTCAGCGGGAAGTGGGATGAAAGAGAACTCCAGAGAAGGCAGCACTGAGGTAGCAGTGCTGTTGGCGCTGGGCTGGTGGAGAGGACCGTTTACTGAGAAGCCAGGGCACAGAAGGGGAAAAAAAAGTCCTTTGCCATCAGATGAAAATGTTAAATGGCACTTGCCAGAAAATATTCTTGGTTTGGAATTTTTTCAGGACCCTAAATTTAACTGGCTGGAATTCTGTTCTGAGTATCATGCTACTAGTTGCTTTCGTGAACATGGAAATTTGCACTTCATCCTGAATATGCAACACAGTATCTTGAGCTAAAAGATCTGCAGGAAGTGGCTTGGTGTTGCGGGGCAGGCACCGCCAGCTCTGCGGAGCCAGGTGGCCTGCAGGTAGGTGCATCAACACGTGCAGGTGGCGGCCTCTCCCGCCCTCCCCGCTCCGGCCCAACCTCCTGGTACGTGGTGAGAACTCTGGAGTTCCTGTTGGCAAACCAGAATTTGTAAGGATAGAAGACGGGAGAGAACAGGCTGTTAAAACTCACGAGTGAGAGTCACTCCTAATAAAGGAGCAGACTGTGGGATGAAGATAATGACCAGAACGCTCGGGCAGAGAAGCATCAGAGCCAGGCGGGAGTCAAGTTCATCGGAGTCCCGCCAGCCAGCGGCGGGGCGCGGGAGGGGGGTGGCACCTGGGCTCAGGCTTCAGGCAGACTTGGCGTCAGAACTGGCTCTGCCCACCGCTAGCTGTGTGGTCTCCCTTGGATTTTTTGAGCCTTGGATTCCTTATTTGTAAAATGGAATTATGTGTGCCCAACCTCCCAAGGTCATTATGGAAGTCCAATGAGCTAAGGCTCATAAATTGCCTGCACGTGGCCCTGGCGCAGCGTGGAGAGGCTGCCCATTCTCTGCAATTGTATGTTTGTATTTGTCTGTTCGATGACTCTATTTGTGTGTACCCAGCATTACGCTGGGGGAATACAGCAGTGACCCAAACAGACCACCTCGCTTTCTGTCTGGGGAGACAAGTCAGTAAACAATGGTTACAAAACCCTATGTCCCATGGTGACAAGCACCAGGAAGAAAAGGGAAGTGGCTCAAAGGTTCTGAGACAGACATACCTTGGATTGGGGGTGGGGAGGGACGTTCACCTTTGCTAGCATCAGTGGGCCCTTTGACAAGCTCACCTGCATGAATTTGGGGAGCAAAGTCGTGCGAAGAGCTGGGGAGAGCCTTCCATGCAGAGAAAACAGAGCACCACGGCACCAGTGCAGCAGCAGCCTGGAGGGGGAATTTTAGGGACAGCAAGAAACCAATGTTACTTACTGGACAGCAGCGAGTAGACAGATAGGGGCCCACTGAGGCCACAGTGTGGCCAGGGCATGGCAGGCCTCTTCGGTGGGGGAGGACATGACGTTCTAGTCCAGTTGCCAGAGGAAGCCATTAGTGAGCTCTGAGCGTGAGAAGGATGTGTCTGACTTGGGTCTTAAAGGATCCATTCCAGCTGCTCTTGGGGACCGTCAGGGGAGGGCGAGGAAGTCAGGGGCTCCTGCGCAAGGCCAGTCCGAGTCAGTGGCAGCGCGAGTGACACGAAATCATGGGCTTTGGGGTTTAATAGGGAGGTGGAGCTGACAGGGTTTGGGGAGAGAGAGCTCGAGAGGAGACCACAGTGTCCCCTCCAGGCGTGGGTCTGGGCACCTGGGGAAACAGCGGTGCCACGTACTAACACTGGCAAGAATGTGGGAAGAGCAGGTTTGGGACACTGAAGTCAAAATTTGACTTTCAGACACATTAGAAAAAGCATATGTAGCTCATTTTAAATTTTTTAATTTAAGTAAGTGATGTAAACTTCCCAGAACAAATTTTTAGGGAGGACAGTGCTCGTGGAATAAACTTCCGAAATAAAGGGAAGTGTGTTATTTCCAGTTGAACGAGCCGCTTGCACAGCCGAGCCTGGTAGGGAGAATGGCTTCTCCTGCGGTCCGTCAGGAGTCTGAGACCCCTGAGGGCCGCATTCCAGGGGAGACTCTCAGGAACTCGAGGCTCGGGTGCCCTTGGAGAAGGACAGCGGGTTCGCAGAGGCCGGGCTCCACAGCAGATGCCAATTGTGCATGCACCCGAGTGCTGATCCTGACGAGGAAAACAGTGGTAACACTTACACAAGAAAATTAACAGAGCAGCAGGGACACCTGGCAGGTGAATGTGGCGGCTCTGCTGCAGCAGTGCTCGGGAGCTGCCGCAGGAGGTGATGCTATTAATAAGAGAGCGAACCGTGGAGACCCGTCCCAGTGCCGCCGCCTCCCCTTCTCATCCCGCCAGTTCCCGCCACAGGCACGGGATTCATTTTTCTGGCCAACTTCTACGGGGCAGCTCCTGTGCTAATCTCTTATGTATGGTCCAGAAATCGCATCTTCTCAATCCGATTGGCCTTACTTGTCAAACTCTTGAAACAGCAGAAAGAAGCTTGGTGCTCTGGCCAGGGCCAATGGGAAGAGTCCCGCCCTAACCTAATTCCGTGGAGAGTCCCATTGTGTCCTGGGAAACCATTACCTGTTCAATCTGCAGAGCCAAGGGCCCTAACACCTGTTTCCAACAGCTTTCCTTAGCTACCTTTCCCATCCTGAAAGGCTTTTCAACACTTCACCATTTCATCCTTCCCTGCCTAAAATGTGCCAGAACCCCCAAGACAGAGGAACGGAAACCAACACCCTTAGAAAGTCCTAGCAGGATGGACTTAATTAAGAGATGGCTCCAGGCAGCCTGTGTGCAAGACATGGTCGTGGTGGCAGGGGTGTTTCTGGGATAAGGGATGCCATCCCAGGCTGTCCCGATCCCTGGGGCCAAGGCGGGCATGTCGCCCAGCATCGCCTGTCCTTGCCCGGGGTGACTCTGGGACGGCACGTGGTTTCTTCCACATTGAGCTCAGACCTGCTGCCTCTTCTCTCCTCCGCAGGAACTGGAGCTCTCTCCAGGCCATTTAACTAAAGCAAAAAGTATCTAGCCAGGAAGATCTGCTCAGGGAAAAACAAAGGTGTGTTTGGAAATTGGGGAATTGGGCACTCTGGGCTCCATCTGTGCCACGTGGCCAGCATCAGCTGTTATGGGGAAGAGGCTGTGGCAGTTTATTACCGTGGGTGAGCTGGCTCAGGGCGTGTGGGGAGGATGCTGAGAGCAGGGCTCTAAAGGGCTTGAGAGGGTTGGAAATTGGGGGAGCAGTAGTCCCCAAAGCACCCCCTCCAGGAAACAATACAGGAGCTTGGTCCACTGGGCCAGCCCCACCCTGCCCAAGGCCAAGCCCTGGCCTGGGGGGAGTGACCTTGAGTTTGGGGGACCTGGATGGCCAGGGATGGAGTGGCGTGGGCAAGGGGACACCTGGGCAGAGGGAAGGGCCCAGACTCCGGGACCAGACTGGACCAGGACCCCAGCCCTGTCACCTACTAGCCGCCTGACGGGGTGGGCTGTAACTGTCCTCAGGCTCAGCTGTCTCCACCATGAGGGAACAATGACAGCCCCTCCCTCTCGTGGTCATCCTGAAGACAAAACGTGACGAATGTGGCCAAGCAGCGGCCTGCACGGAGCTCTCCAGAGCTGGCAACTATTCTCTCCATGTCCCCTGCTACCCCCGCCTCGCGGACACCGTTCCTCTGACTCGGCCACTTCCTGCCCATCCCCACCGCGGGGAAGGCTCTAGTCCGCGTGCCCCACAGGAGCCGCCACCCTTGCTGTCCTCTGGCCACCGCTTCTACCTCCTTGGAAACAGAAACGAGGCCCTACATTTGACCCTGCCTTGAGTCGTGCAATTGCTTTGACACATTTCACGAAACCTCTAGAATGCAAATGACATTGCCCTAGTTTCTAGATGAACAGATGGAAGCTAAGAAAAGCCGCCTGACCTGCTTCTAAGGCTGCAAGGGTCTGATAGGAGAGCGCCAGCCCACCCAACCTCTCGCCGCACCCACCTGCTGCTCTCTTGAGGAGACAGGGCCAATCCAGGGCTCTGGCTCTGGGGGGAGCAGGGCTGGAAGCCCAGGCAGGCTCCATCAGAGGGGCTTGGTGAGCAGGGCCCCCGGGTGGCCCTCCCTCTGGTCAAGGCTGGGGCCGGGGCAAGCAGGACAATTGCAGCCACCTGCCTTCTTGAGCGGACACGTCCTCCCCTCGGCTTCCTCACGGTCTGAGATTAATCCCTTAAGGCAAGTGCCCAGAGCTGTGGGTTGTGTTGTTTACCCACAAGGAGAGCCTTTCTTCCCCTCCTGACCTCTGGTGGTGAGGAGTAACCAGTGTGTGACAATAACAATAACCAAGTCACACATGTGGTTACACATGTAACAACGTGTACGGGGGCAACAAGTTACATGTGTAACTACACGAGTCCCATACGCACACGGGGGAGGAGGCCCTCAGATGAAAAGCCAAGCAGGGAGGCGACACGAGGGGCGAGGGCGCGAGGGGGCAGAGGGAACCGGCTCTCTGGCCGGGACCTCGAGCCACAGGCTGTATCTGAGCCTCATTCTCCTCAGCTACAAACTGGGAACAGGACGAGGACTCAGTCACTGGGCGGCTGGGAGAACTGAATACGATGACACCCGAGGGACTCGGGTGACCGCGGGAGAAGCGTTGACGGAGGCGGCGGCATGGCGGAGCTGGGCTGGAATGTGAGTTCTGACGAGGATCCCCTCCTTGAGCAAACTCTGCAGCCTCCCCTGATCTCAGGGAGGCCAGGCCTCGACCTTTGGACTTCCGTGTTTGCCTCTGCGTTGTCCAGTTTCAGCAGGAATCCTGCTAAGTTGGTCTCGCTAGAGCCCCCCTTCCTCCGCACCTGCCGGTCCTCCCCGCCTGGCTGGGCTCTTCCTCCTCCTCCCGGCCCCAGGCAAGGCCGAGCACCAGGCCCGCCTTCAGCAAGCATCCTGTCAGGTCGGTTTAGCCAGAGTCCCCTCACGCCTGATGTCCCCTCTTAGGAATTTTCCATCCGCTGACGCCCCTGCTCCTCGGCTAGAAATGCCCGCCTGCCCGTGCTGTGTTCGGCCTGGCCCACCGCTCTCCCTCCCTGCCAGGCCCCTGGCAGTGGGCCCTGCGCCTATCGCATACCCCCCTTAAATAAATTCTTCCTGACCGACTTTAACGCAAGTCGTGACTAATTCTCTAACAGTTCTACCACTCCCGGCTGTGTGACCCAGGCAAGTTCCCGGACACCTCAGGACCCTCAACTGAACATGGGGTAAGTCCCACCTCATGGTATTATTGTGAGGACTAAATGTAAAAATACAATAAAGTGACAGGCCTAGAACCTGGCACCTGTCACAGAGGCCACCTCGCCTCCCACAGGCCCAGGCCACGACCAGCCAGCGCTTCCCAAACAGGCATAACATACAGGCCCGTCCAGGGGCCAATATTTCTCCAGGGCTGATTTGAGTTCATTTTATTATTCGTGAGGCTAGGTATAAATTCTTTGTAATTATCGCTCTTTTCAACTACAAAATCAAGAAACATTTACTGAGTTAGCCTAAACAAAAC
The DNA here is from genome assembly GCA_004363605.1 of Indri indri. Taxonomy (NCBI): domain Eukaryota; kingdom Metazoa; phylum Chordata; class Mammalia; order Primates; family Indriidae; genus Indri; species Indri indri. The sequence continues at coordinate 51,660 of RJWJ010004245.1, forward strand.
TGCAGAACCAATAAAACCCAGATGAACAGCATTAACGTAAAGCGATGGATGACGTTTTACAAACACAAAATGGGCCCTGCCCGTGTGGGGAAGGAGAGCTTCCCAGCAGTGACTCGGTCCCCCTCTGCTTGCCACTCTGAGGCCCTGACACCTGTCAGCATGCGTCCCTTGGGCCACTCTCAGCCGGCTGCAGCGAGGGCCCTGGGTCTCTGCGCTGGGCCTCAGGTCCCTCCTGGGCAAGCCCCCTGTCTCTCCACTCTGCTGCTGCCGCTCAGACCTTCCCGCCTGCGTGGCCTGCCCAGAACAGCGAGCCCCGGGCCAGAGCCGTGTGCCCCGGCTCAGGAATACGGAAATCACACCAGGATTGTTAGCAAACTGTCCCTGTTGGTGATTTGCCCCAAGCCACCAAAGCCCCATCAGCCTTCCAGCCCAGCTCCCTGAAGGTCCCCTGGTCCTTCTACCAGTCCAGCAGGTAAAGGGCTGACACGGGGCACGGCAGGGAGTCTCAGGAAGCTGTTGCACCCCGCCACCTGCCAACCTGGCTCCCCGCTGCTTTAAATATCCCCCTGTCTAGGAGGCCTGGGTAGGAGGGGCCTGAACCCTGGCTGCGCCCCCAGCCTGCTCGGCCCCCAGGGACTTCCTTGCTCTCTTCCCCACCGCCCTCTCTCCGGGCCCTCCTCTCTAGGCACCTCACAAGGGAGGGCTCCAAGCCCAGCAGTTGCTCCCAAGGCCACTGTCCAGCCAGGGACCAGGACACCCAAGGGTGAGAAACGAGCCTGGTGGACCTGCACTGCGTTCACCTGTGGACACCTTCCCAGCACCCCCAGGCCTGTGGGGGCAGGAGTCAGAGCTGGAGATGACTATGGCCCGTCCCGTGGGAGCCCGGGTCAGGTGGCGGGGGCACCAGAGTGAGGCAGGGGCTCTGATGGCGTCTGGGCTGGGAAAGGGACCGACAGGAATGGGGGCAGGAAGAGCAGGGCCAGAGGAGGCCATGCTGGAGTTGAATCTTGAAGATGACCGGGTGTCCAGCAGGCAGCGGACGTGCTGGAGGAGTGGAGGAGCGACAGCAGCCTAGAGGCGGGGCTTGTCTCAAATGGCGGCAAGAGCTGTCTGGGCTGGCTGCAAGTGAGAGGGTTCGGGAAGGAAGGAGTCGGGTCCCGTGGCTAGAAGGGGCAGATTGCAACGGGCCCCGGATCCAAAACAGGGCGCTTGGACCTTAAGGTGAGGGTGATGCCAGGGGAACAGGACCCTGGGCCTCCCTGAGCAGTGCTAGAGGTGAGGGGGAGGAGGCTGCCTCTGCCTGCAGCCTCCACCCCTTCTCTTCCTCGTCCCCCGTCACACTGGCTGGGGGGACAAGGCATCTCCACGTCTCCTGGGTGCGGAGGGGGCTCTGCCGCAGGTCTGCAGCCGAGGGGAGAGGCCCACTGGGGCAGAGGCGGGACCACGGGGCCTCCGCCTGGGTTGGGTATAGGTCTTGGCCGCCCGGTGGGCTGTTTGTGGGAACCTGCTGCCCTCTGCAGGACAGTTCTAGAACCACATCTGTTCAGGGCCCTCGGTCTCAGCTTCAGAGGATGGGAGCTGATCCCAAAACACGGCCCAGGCCCCATCTGGGGTGGCAGGAGAGGTCTCCAGGAAGCGGTTCTCCAGTGCCTCAGGATGGCCCAACGTCATCCTCTGATGACAGGCACCGAGTCCATCTGATGTGTCACCTCGGGGACCTCATTCATCCTGCCACAGCCTGGTGAAGGGCTATCAGTATCTGTATTTTGTAGTTAAGGCTTGGAGAGCCGTAGAGGATGTGCCCAAGAACACGGCTGGTACGGGGCAGTGCTAGGGCTCTCGCACCCTCGCGCTGGTCCACACACCGCGCTGGTCCACACACCTCCCTGGCCCCCAGCCGCCTCACCACCAGGATCGGCTACGGCGCGCTATCCCGTTACACCTGGCTCTTTTCTCCCTGGTGCTTATATGACATTTTGTCCTCTTACTGTTTGCTTGTCTAGGGTCTGCCCCTCACCCCCCACCCCAATCAGAATACCGCTCCAGGAGGGCAGGGGCCTCATCCTTCTGGTTCAACGCGCGGGTCCCCAGCTCCCGAGCAGAAGCAGCCCACGGTAGGGGCTTGAGATCTTAGTCAAGGAAAACCTTCTCTCCCATAACTGCTCCCAGCGGTGTCTCCCCTGAGATTGTGAGCTCCTCCAGCTGGTTCCAGTCTCTGCTGGGGGTGAGTCTCCCCCCAGGGCAAGCTGTGGTTTTGCAGGTGCCCCGGCCAGCTGGGCTCCACAGGGCCACTCGTGTTGCAGGCCCTGGAGTGAGGGCTGACTGCCGATGCTGAGCTGGGCCTGCCCTCCAGCCAGGCAAGCTCTGTCCTTGGTCACCCCAACCTCTCCAGTGGCCTCTGGCTCCGTCCCCTCAACCCCCACCCCCTCCCCAGCCAAGGACTGAACAGCCTCCTTCTGGGTAGTCCTTGGGGTTACAAAACTTTTCCTTGTCCACAGTGCATACTTTCACTTAAAAACCACATTAACCCAAGAGGCTGCCTCTTTCATCTGCAGATGAAGATGCAAAGGCCATCTGCCCAGCTGCATACAGGGCAATGCACCAACTCCTGCCAGCCCCTTCACACCACCCGGCCCTGAAGGCCACCGCGGTGCCTGTGGTTGCCAGGACTATGCTTTAGTAACAGCAGCCCCCTCCTGGGTCACGATGGAAATTAAGATAAAGATAACATGTGTGAACCCTCCATGAGAAGTGGATATTATTCTGCCCATCTTCAAGGTGAGAAGGCTTTAGGCCACGGACTTGTCCACGTTCCCACACAAAGCCAGACAGTTGAGTGGTCAGGGCAAAACCAGGTGGCCTGACCACACTTGTCATCCACCACATTGCCCGGCCACAGAAATGACCAGGAAATCCCCAAGACATTGAGCCTCATGGAGGGTCCCAGCAGCAGCGGCAGCCTCCTCAATTAGCAGTGGGGTTTCTGCAGGAGAGTTTTTGTTCAGTCCAGCTGCATCTCGCCCCCACTTCACGAAACAGAGCAAATAAGGAGCCGCTGAGTGGTGATGGCCCCAGTGGGATTCCGACCTCCAGGCCTGGTGGAAGGGCTGGTGCAGGGCTTCAGTTAAGACAAAGCCTATGTCAAAGCTGGTCCTGCTCCTTTAAGAGCCACAGGTTGGAATCTGGAGCCCAGACCCTGGTCTGGCAAACTGCAGGGACCTGGGTTTCAATAAGTGACCTTTCTGTTGGCGTTAATTGAGCAGGGCTTGCTGCGATGCCAGGCGTGTGAGGCCCTGCCAGGGAGGAGGGAGGAGGCAGGGGCCCTGGGCCTGCCGCTTCCAGTAAAAGGCGGGCGTTTTGGCAGCAGGCAGTTCTGAAGGCTTGTTGCTATTGTAAATCATAAGCTGATTATTGCAGCACTTGTTCTTAGTTTCCCCAAGTTGTTCCAGCCGAGTCGTGAGTTGCAACACGACTGTGAGTCGAGCTTCTTTATGGGAACGAGGAGCCCTCAGCTCTTCCCCATCTTTCACTCAGGAACTAGGTGCACTGAGTGCCAGCCTCGCGAGGGCCCTGCCTCCACGTGCCCTGGGCAGACAGGGTCACCCGAGCTGACCCCTCAGCTCTGAGTGGACACATGGGCTTATTTGGTATCAAGAATTAAGGACCTCACTAACATGAGGGCTTGGTCTCAAAGTTACCGAAGTATCAGTAAAAACCTCTGGGTCTGGGCAGCTTCTCTAACTTCCATTCAGATGGAGATCCCCACCCGCGGCTGTGCCACCCTTCCTGTCTGGGCTGCGCCAGAGCTGGGCCTGCCCCGGTGCCAGATTGCTGGAGTTAACATTCGTGTCAGTGTTTCCATTATTAAACGCACCCCGCCTCCACCTTGTAACCCAGCTATTAAATTACTCTCAAAGGTACAGGCTGGCAGATGCGGTGTTTGTATTTCCTTCAGGACAGAGGGGTGCCCTTCCGGGTCTCCCAGGATCCTCCCTGGCAGGACTGACACTGGGAAATTAAGGGCGGTCCCGCTCAACTCCCGGGTTCGGCAACTCCAGTGCAGGGCTGTGGGCTATGACCTGGGGATTCCCGGCCAGTGAACTGTTAGCCTCAGCAATGGGCCAGGAATATACAGTCATAGAAGTCTGTGAATCAATGCCTAGGCCCAACAACACAAATGGTGCTGAGTAGGAGGAAAACGCGACTTTATAAGGCTCTCTTTCACAAGCTGTCAAAAAATCTAGATGTGACCCAGCAACCAATAAGGGAGGGAAACAGGAGGTATCTGCAGTCACGCAGCTCACACCAAAATGCAATGCAACATGTCAGCCCAATTCTAAAAATCCTCAGTAACACTTTTTAATATACAAGAATCAAAAGTACAGCAGTTTTACAATGTAGGAAAATTTAATACATACTATATAAACAACATTATTTACATCAGAAATCACTAGGACAGTGGCATTTTTCACAAATATAAATTAATAACTGTTTAGTCAACAGGTTTTAAAAGTCCACAATTTTACAATAAAGAAAAACCATCTGTCCCCAAACGAGCAGGGCACAGATGGACTAAAGCAGCCTGGACCCTTGGCATGGCCCCCATCACCCAGCGTGGCAGCCCTCAGAGGAGCCCGAAGACCGCTGGCACTGAGCTTGGGCCACCGCTCCTGCTGACAAGTGGATTTTGGTCTGTAGGATTTCAGTGTCATCGTGTGAATTCACAAATGAATTGCGTTTGCACTGCGAGGCCTGATGCAACCTTCAGACACGTCAGGCTCCATGTCCGCAGCGCGGCGTGAGAAGTGCTCGGGTTTCCCTTCGAAGGGCGTAAGGAATGACTGAAGGAGAGCCAGCGAGGGCTCCGCTGGGCACCTGTCTGTCCACGCTAGCCTGGCTCTGACAGACCGCAGTGACGAGCCTGGGGTTTCACCTTGTCCTTTCCTAGGGCCAGAGTATCCTGACAATCCTTGTTCATGTGCACGTTTTAGGTGACGCTAATTCCCTTCTTCCTCAACCCCTGCTATTTCTACCAACAGTGAAACCTTTCAAAGCCAGGCTCCGCGGAATACCATCCTCAGATTCCTGGGGCAGCTTCTCCCATTCACAAGTGAGAGAATTTCTACCTGTGCAAATTTGTTTTTGATTTAAGCATACAATATTCATACTGATTTAAATCAAAGAAGAAAAGCCTTCTTTTTCCCAAGGTACTCTTCAAACCTATTTCGCACCTAAAATAGATGGTTAACGGGGATACTGTAATTTTAGAATCAATGTAACACTGATCTGGCTAATATTGCCTTTTGCTACTGCATATGGCACTAGAAGTCCTAAATGTGAACAAAAGGAAGTGCCTTCGTCCTCACGATGAGATATCTTTGGGAATAATTCACATCTGCTATCAAAAACCTGGGAGAAGCCTGATGAGTATGGAAATGCAGGGCCTCCAGCGACTCCTCCGCCCCCTCTCTCCTGGAGGACACACTCCAACTGCCTGCAGGGCCTCATCCCCTTCCCACCCCCGCCTCCCATCACTCAAGGGCTTGGGCAAGCCAACCTTGCCCTCCTCTCCGGCTTGGGCAAGACAAACGCAGGATAGTGTCAATATTGTCAGCAAGAAGCTCCATCTCTGGGTTCCTCATCAACGTGTGGCCAAAGTGGAGACACGATTCCCTGCCTTCTCCACTGAGCAGCAGCTGGCCCTCCGTGGGAGGACTACGGCCAGGTGGCCCCACACAGTCACTGGGGCTTTGCCCCGGGCATGCGTGGTACAGGTCCAGGGTGTACAACCCCCAGTACCACAAGGAGTTAAGTAAGGAAGCAGTGGGTCCACTGAGCTCCCAACACAGGCTTCAAGGACCCAGACTCTCACCTGGCTCCGCACAGGCCAGCCGCACGACGTTCTGTGTAGCAAAAGGCAATGGCCCACGACAGCCACATCTGCTTACCTCAGGGGACACGGCTCGGCATGTCTCGGTAAAGGCATTACAGTGCTGCCCAGGACTCCAGCCAGTCGTGATAATGGTTTTATGAAGTCCTCACAAGTTAGTTCAGGGAGTTGAACCCTGTGCATGCCCAATACAAGGGTTTTCACCAGCTCTGAGCCTGGACACTAACAGGCACACTGTATGTTCAAGTCAGTTAATGTCTCCATCCTGAAAGGCCTCTGGATGCTCTAACACCACTGGCAAGCTATACTGAAAATGGATAGAACTGTAGGCCCCTGCATCAGTAAATCGAAAAAAGCCTGCTTAATTGATATAACCAACTTGCTTTCTAGTTCTGACTCAACTCAACAACTCTAGTATGGCTCTTACTGTCTATAGCTCGGTCACTGTGTCCTTGAATACTTCCTACTCTGGAAAAAATTTTAACTTAGGTTTATACTTGATCTTATTCTAAAAGAAACTGAGTTCAATTCTACTGATCTCCAACTAGTAGCAGAAACTTGTTCACCACAGGTAACTTACTTTCCTCTGCCTACCATGTGAACGTCAGGAGATGTGTGATTCTGTATCATCTACTTCTTTCAAGCTGTGCAAAGGGAACTAAAATGCAGCAGGACACGTTGACCTACTCCAATACTGAAAGCTTCCCCCACTTGCTGGCACTACCAAAGCCCACACTAGAACACCTGCTCACACCTGCACTGGCACCCCCATCTTTGTGCGCGCCAGCGACAAGCCGGTCAGCAGGCCTGCCTCTGCCTCGCCTCCCCAGGACCTCGTTTCCTTCTCACCAAAGGAACCAGAAATCCACCAGGGATTCCAGTTCCCTGGCACACTACGCCCCATCCCCACCCTACCCCCACCCTGTCCCTCACTCAGCCCACCCCCCCAATCAAGTAAGACCCATGCTGGCATCAACGCTGCCTAACTCACAGTACTCCAAAGTCAGCCAGAGGGACCCTACTTTCCCTGGCACAGGGGGAAAAGGAGGCCCACCCGGGAGACCCAACCTTTGAAATGTACAGACAGTGTGGAAAAATTAGTGTTGGTAGGGAAGAAGCCACTGTGAAAGTTGTTTCCCTTTCTTTCCCCCCACCCCAACCCCCGCCTATTGGTTTCACATAATGAGGCTGAGTGTATAATTTCTCCCAAAAACACATTTAAGGGGTGTACCTGCTCCCCTTCAAGTCCTCTGATGCGAAACCCCACCCACTCGCCCCCACCCCCCATCAGCAGCATCCACCATGTCAGAGTGAACCAGGTTACACACTCTACCACCAGGTCCCGGCAGCCTTCAGGCACCAATTCCTTCCCCTGACCACCGCACCAAGGTCCGAGGATGTTGGCCCTGGCAATAAAACATTCGTGACTCTAAAGAGCCCCTATTCCTTCACTGGGGAAACAGAGCCCAGTGAAGCTGGTGCACGAAAAGTCATCTTTCCTCCTAGTGGCTCATCAAAGTGGGAGGCCAGAACTAGGCTGGAATAGGATGGGGCGACAAAGTGCAGGAGTGGTGACCCACATCAAAGCTGGACCCAATAAAAGGCCTTCCGCTCCTTGAAGTGCTCCTTCAGCCAGCGAGTTGACAGCAGCGGCATGTCCAGAAACTCCACTTACTGGTCTAGATAACTGGCTACTGTTGGATCAGACCAAAAATATCCACGTGTTTGATGACTCTTGCTCTCCTCTGAGCTGTCCTTTATGTTTTCCGAACATTCCAGTTATAATCTGGGTTGTTTTTCTGTTCTAGTGATCTCTCCAAAGGAGACCTATGATCCAGGGGTGACTTGGCATCATGAGGAGATTTCTGAGAAGGGGGTGAGCGAGGATCTGAGACTGCAGGGTGCAATGGGGGCAGGGGCTGCTTATATTCCCCCAATTTGTCTGTGTGGAAAGAACGGTAATGGTCTGAGGGTCCCTGCCCATGGTAGCCCATAGGGGGGCGGTGATCAGACATTCTTCGGAAATCCTGCTGGTGGTAATTTTGAGGCCTAAATTCATCAGATCTCCTCCGCTTGGAGTCATGATGGTGCCTGAAACAGAGACGCAAGGATTAGCTGAAAAACCAAGGCCAGATTCCCATTCGCTTCATCATCCATTGGCTTTTCCTCATACACTCATGTTCGAGGACATTTCCAACAGAGTCTGGGACAAATGTTACATTTTAAGAGTCTAAAAACAAAACTAAAGTAATAAAGGGTCGTTTTTATAATTATTGGCAAAACACATCCTAGGAAATATACACCTGAGTCTGCAGTGGACACAAGTGTACACTTGAAGAACCACGGATGGCTCTGTACCCTCATACTGCCTTCAGGAAAAACTGACAAGACCTATGATATTTGTTGACCCAGCCAGAAGAAAAAGAGACAGAAATTATTTAGTAAGTTATTAGTAACAGTAAAAGGCACCATAAAACTAAATATTCAACAAGAAGTGAAGGGTTAATAAAATTATCTTAAAAATTGACTAAACGTGAAGAATATTAAAATATTTAGCTTGGACCATGGCACACTGCTCATTGTGCTATTAAAAGAGAATTGGTATATAAAGTCAGATAGTTAGACAGAATCAACAATATGTGATAGCACAACAAAGTGACTACAATCAATGATAAGTTAGGGTATACTTTAAAATAACTAAAAGAGTGGAATTGGACTGTTCCTAATACAAAAGAAATGATAAATACCTGAGATGATGGATATCCCAATTACCCTGGTTTGATTAATTCACATTGTATGCCCTATAAATATATACAACTATTACGTGCCCGTAATAACTAAACATAAAAATTTTAAAAACAAAAATTAGTCCAGTATGGTGGCACATGTCTGAGGTCCCAGCTATTCAGGAGGCTCAGGTGGAAGGATCACTTGAGCCCAGGAGTTCACTGCACTCTAGCCTAGGCAACAGAGCAAGACCTTGTCTCAAATAAGAAAAAAAACAGAAAATAAGTGTTGGCAAAGAACACTTAGAAGACATGTGAAAAAATTGCAAGTCATATATTGCTGGTAGGAATGTAAAATGGTTCAGCCATTGTGGAAAGTTTAGTGGTTCCTAAAAAGTTAAAGAATTACCACATGACTTAACAATTCTACTCTTAAGTATACACCCCAAAGAATTGAAAACACGTATGCAAACCAGTATTTGTACACCAATATTCACTGCAGCATTCTTCACGATAGCCAAGATGGAAACAAACATCCATCAACAGATGAATGAATAAACAGAATGTGCTACATCAATACAATGAAATATTACTCAGCCACAAAATGGAATGGAGTACTGACTGATACATGCTACGATGTGCACGAACCTCGAAAACACTGTGCTAAGTGAAAGAAGCCAGACACAAAAGGTCACATATTGTATGATTCTCTCTATACGAAATGTCCAGAATGGGTAAAGCCACAGAGACAGAATGCAGATTGGTGGCTGCCGGGGTTGGAGGGAGGGAAGGATGGAGAATAACTGCTTGATGATTACAGAGCTTTCTTTGGAACTAGACAGAAGTGGTAGCTTCCCAGCACTGTGAGTGTGTAATACTAATGTCACTGAATTGTTCACTTTAAAATGGTTCATTTATGTAACGTGAATTTCACCTCAATAAAAAAAGAGAGGAGGAAGAACTGGGCGACTTCAAGTTCCAGTCAAAACAGATTAACAGGGACTAGATTTACCCTCTTGCCTAAAACAACCAGAAATGGGCGAAATGTATAGAACAGCGGTTTTCAAGACACCAGGTATCAAGCAACAAAGAATAGTGAGTGATCCCTGAGGGATGGAAACTAGTAAGATGAGCCTTCTTGCTGTCCCTGCTCATTACCGTGAGACAGTTTCCAGGCTGACACGGGGAGGAGGAAACTCAGAAAGAGGCCAGCACACTTCCCTGAGTTGAGAGTCTGGTGGGAGCAAGGCGGGAGTTCATAGGATATAGTACAAGAGAAAAAAGCTCTGCACAGAGAAAGAAGTTGGAAGATCCACAGGGGGTTCCCCTCAAGTACGCAGTTGAACACTGCTCAGGATGTGCACACGCGGAAATACTCAAGACCAGGGAAAGAGCCACCCAAAAGGATTAGAGGTAACAGTGCCCTGTACTCACAGAGAACCAGAAAAGCTCCTGTTCTCACCAGCCAGACCAGAAACCTTTGAGATGCAGAGTCACTGGGTAAAGTGCAGTGAGGCCCAGTTACCTTGGGAACAATTAGCCCTAGACTGAGCACTGCTCCAGTTCTGCCCAACGAATCTTAGCAGCCAGACCTGAAAGAGGCAAACTGCTTCCAAGTAACCCGTGTCTCATAACAAAGCTCCAAACTATTTATAGGACTACAAAATATCCAGAACCCAACAAGGTACACTTCACATCTGGCATCTAATAAACAAATTATTAGGCATGAAAAGCACCAGAGAAGCAAGACCCACAGTGAGGAAATATATCAACCAACTGAAACTGACCAAATGATAAAATTAGAAGACAAGGACATTAAAACCATTTTTTTATGAGTCTTTTTTTTTTTTGAGACAGAGTCTCATTGTCTTGCCTGGGCTAGAGTGCCATGGGGTCAGCCTAGCTCACAGCAACCTCAAACTCCTGGGCTCAAGCAATCCTCCTGCCTCCGCCTCCTGAGTAGCTTGGACTATAGGCACACGCCACCGTGCCCAGCTAATTTTTTCTATTTTTAGTTGTTTGGCTAATTTCTTTCTATTTATAGTAGAGACGGGGTCTCACTCTTGCTCAGACTGGTCTAGAACTCCTGAGCTCAAGCAATCCTCCCGCCTCGGCCTCCCAGAGTGCTAGGATTATAGGCGTGAGCCACCACACCCGGCCTCCATTTTTATAACATATCCCAGATTTCAAAAAGTGAGAGTGATAGATTTTTAAAAACACGACCTAAATACAACTTTTAGAGATAAAACTACAACATATAAAATGAAAAATATACTAGATGAGCCTCATGGCAGATGAGACATTAAAAAGGAAAATATTTAAAGACACAGCAATAGTAACTACCCAAAATAAAAGAGACAAAACGTAATTTTTTAAAATGAACAGAACATGAGTCAGCTGTAAGACAACGTCAAGCAAGCTAATATGGGTGTAATTGGAATCTCCAAAGGACAAGAGAGAGTAGCAGGACAGAAAAAAATATTTGAAGAATATTATACAAATTTCCAAATCTTATGGAAATGATAAACTCACAGATACAAGAAGCTCAACAATTCCAGAGCACAAGAAAACACAAGGAAAAATATGCTAAGGCACATCATAATCAGTGATTCAAAAAAAAAAAAAAAAGCAATATGTAAAGAGGAACAAAGGTAAGGATGAGAAATTGTTCATCAGAAACAATGCAAGTAGACAGCAGAGGTACATCTTGAAGTAGTGAAAGAAACTGTCAATCCAGAAATTTATACCCACCAAAAATATCTTTCAAAAATGAAGGCAAAATAAAGACTTTTTCAGACATGCATACAAATGCCGAAAAAAATTTATCACCAGCAGACCCACAATAAAACAAAAGTCCTTCAGGCAGAAGAAAAATGTTATCACACAGAAATACAGATCTACAAAAGAAATGCAGGGCAAGTGCCCACTGCATACAGATGCAGCCATACAGAAGGGTGACGGTAAGGGACAGAGTCTGCTCCTGAGGCGATGGCCGCTACTCAGCTACAGCTGGCTCTGCTATCACAGCCTGCTGTTTACCAGATCTTCCAAAAAGAAAGCAGGACACTGAGATTTACATATGAAATTTTCCCACTTTAAATTCAAGGTGCAGTGTCAACAAAGCATGTCATTAACCAAAGCTGCTATGAGGTTAAAATATGGCCAAGTCCTGAAATTAGGAAGTATAGATAAAAACTCTTTAGCCCTTCCTATACTTGCTAACTCTCACAATCTAAAACCTTGGCTCGTCGTTATCACTGGGGGTATCATGTAGTTGTAAAGAGGGTGCAACTTCAAGAGGCCTTGACTCAAATTATGGGTCCCTGGTGGGCAAGGACCATGGGCTGGTACCCATCTCAGGATCCTTGCCACCTAGCATGGCTGAGAGCCTAGCACAGAGCTTGTTTTGGTTGTTGACTCTAATATTTTATAATCTACAATTTCACTAGATTTCCTCAAAAGATGGCAGAAAACTCTCTTTCTGCACAGGTGAAATGTGCTCCATATGACTCAAAGAACAAAACGTAAAACCTATAACCTGACATTTAAGACTTGGGACCATGGCTGACACACGAGGAGGTATTTAGCATCTGACAGATAAATACATTCATGCATGCATCACTGTCTTTTCTTTGTAACAGTCAGCTCCTGGTGTCTGACAGCCTTTTGCACACCTGTCATAGTAATCTCTGTGTCCCCGGTGGTCTCGGTCGCTGCTGTACTGGTCATAAGGTCTCTTTCTGGACAGGTTGTTGGGTCGATAGCTTCCAGAACGATGGGCATCCATGTGTCGCCGGTCCCCATAATGGTGGTCCTTGTACCAGTGCTGCTCATACTGATGATGCCTGTCACTGCCCCACGGCGGATTGTTGTTGCCACTACCATAGTTGAACTTTCTTTCCCTCTGCCAGTCTCCTCGATCTGCAAGAAAAGAATGATCTGATGACTGCAAGAAATGGCTGAATTTCACTTTCACTAAAGTTTAAACTGAAAGCTGACACACGCTACAAATAAACATTAAATTTCCTCCTCCCTGGCCTTGTTGTTGCTGGTTAACATACCATTCATGAGCTCTAACATTCTTTCTCCCAAATTTTAAGGCAAAAGAAAATTCACTAGTCCTCTCCTTCTGAAATCTCAAGAGTTGCTTTTCATCTTCCATACCTGTTTACCTTCCAATCTGTGGCAGACATTTCACTCAAAGAACCAAAACCAAAGAGTAATGTAGAAAATACTGCTGAGTTTCACAGCTGCAAGGTGATATCCTCCATTTTTATTTAACCTGCTGGTACTATAAGTTGTGCCTGGTCTCTGAAAATCTCTCTGGACTACACTAACTGATTCTACTATTCTTCCCTAGCCCACACCAAAACGAATGGACCTCTTCCTGTAAAAAGTAATGTCTCTAACTCTGGACTTGGATCAGCACTCTAACTCCCAAGGATAAGGCCAAACTAAAATCCATTTAGCTTCTGTAGCCTACACCTTTCCCCCTAAGAAGACGACTTGTACTTATTTGAATCAGTAAAGGTAGCAAAAACGAAGAAGTCCAGGGATGGAGGTTGTATCATATTAAATTGTGGCCCCTAAGATTTGTCCACCCAGAGCCTGTGAATGTGACTTTGCTTAGAAATATGGTCTTTGCAGGTGTAATTAAGTTAAAAATCTCTAGGCGAAACCATCTTGGATTTAGGTTGGGCCCTGAATCCCATGACAAATATCCTTTCAAAAGAAAGGCAGAGGGAGATCTGAGACACAGACACAAAGCAGGCAGCCGTGTAAAGATGGAGGCAGAAGTTGGCATGCTGCAGCTACAAGTCCAGAAACACCAAGGATTGCTGGTAGCCACCAGAAGGAAAGAGAGAGGCATGGAACAGATTCTCCTTCAGAGCCTCCAGAAGGAACCAACCCTGCTGACACCTTGATTTCAGACTTCTGGCCTCCAGAACTGTGAGAAAATGAATTTCTAATGTTTCCAGCTACCTAGTTTGTGGTACTTTGTTATAGACAGCCCTAGGAAACTAATAGAGGATTAACCAAAAGGAACTATGTGGCTTCATGGAAAAATCCAACTTCTGTTTACAATTATGTTAACATCAAAGACATGCCACCAATAAATGTCCTATTCATTTTGCTGGCTTTCTAGCATTTTTTTCTACAGAGCAAAAAAATAAGACCATTAAGAAACTTGTGCAGCTTAGAAATTAATGCCATTAACATAATGACAGTCAACCTAGTGGCTTAAGTTCATTGCTGATCCAGGTGCATCTGACCAGGACTGCAAAGTAAAAAAATTTTGACTATTCAAGCTAAGAATTAACACATAATAACAAAAAGAGACACCTTCTAAACATGCAAAGGATCATCTGAAGACAGCTTCAAATCAAATGGAAAGATTTCATACAAGGTGTCAATGTCTGTGGTATTGCAGAGATGCCTAAAACTCAAGCCGAGTCATTCATTTCTAGAGTAAATTAAACAGTGCTTTTCTTTCTTCCTAAACCCTGCATGACGTAGGTCACTGGTTAGGAAGTGTTGAGATAGTAAACATAAGGGTGAGGAATCCAAGGTTTAAACAAAAGAATGCAGTTAGTTTAATATTCAGAATATAAAATAAGTGGTGTCATATGAATAACACAAAACCAGCCCAACACCAGAGAAGTCAGCATGACTAATACAGCGAGAGGTAAGAACATGGAAACATCTCCCAATCATTCTGTACAGTCATTCGCTTTCTTCCCCTCAACAAAATGGTGATTAATTTCAAATACTCAGATTTTTAAGATTAGAGGACATGGAACTTATGCTTCCAGGTAAAGTAGCTTGTAGCAGAATTACACCTTGCTAAAAACGATGAAAAAGGGCAGATAAACAAGAAATAATCTGTTTAAAGGCATCAAAGAGCAGCTAAAGCAATCGGGACTGAAATGAGTAAGATTCCAAAGAGCAGAAAATCTCAGAGGTAAGAGCTGACTTCTGCAGCCAGTGGGGACATCTGTGATTCTCGTCACTAGCAAGAGGCTGAGGACTGGACCTTTCCCAGGCAGAGAACCACTGTTGGAAGAAAGGAGACACCGGCAGAGCTGCTTGCGGTCTTTCTAGGCTAGAGTGACATTGGAGACTTGAGGGGCTTCAAACACATGACCAGCTTTCCCTTAGGGCATCTGCTGAATCTTTAGGGAGCAGGCTAAAAGGCTAAGCTGCAAAGCCCCCGAGCAGAGCAGTTTTGGGCAGTCTCACGGTGCTGAGGAAACAAAGATGAGAGTTAAAGACCTGCAGGAAAGGAGGAGCAGTGATGCGACTGGCCCTCAGTTGAGCGCGCTGAAGAGCTAAGCCCCAGGACAGGGCGAACCAGAGACGAAGCCGATTAAGATCACCTCCCACTCTATGTGCCCAGGAGAGGAAAGGGTGAATCCTCTCTGGGGAATGTTAACATCACCTAGAGCTTCTATAATTTTTAAAACACATTGTCCATTTAAGCAAAAATAACTAGGCATGTCAAAAGATAGGACTGTATGACTGAAAACCAAGAGGAAAAAAACATACATTCAAAAATGACTCACAATAATTCAGATACTGGAGAAGTTAGGGAGCAAGGATTTTTCAATAACTACAGTTAATATTTTTTCTAAAAGGAGGAACAGATGAAGATTTTATTTTTTAAAGACTGAGAATTTTATCGGAAAACTGGAATGTATTTTTTTTAATCAAATGGAAATTCTAGAACTCAAATTTACAAAGGAATGTTTACTTCATTTTGATTAATATGGAATATTTGAATCTTTGTAAAATAAATCTTATTCTACGCTTGTATCTACATACATATGTTACATATATTTTAGGTTTCATTCCATATGTTTTTTTCCCTTATTTTTTCTTTAGAAGTAATTCCCGTTCATTGTAACAGGTGAAGCAATAGGTAAGTTTTTAACTTCTTCCAATCCCCCTTCGTCCTAAGGTAATTATTATTAACAATCAGACGTATAGGCTTCTTTCTCTATGCTTATACAAACATATTATTCAAACAAAGTTAAACATAGAATTATCCTATGAACCAGCAATTCCACTCCTAGGTATATACCTAAGACAGTTAAAAATAGGTATTCAAAAAAATACCAGTACACAAATAAATGTTCACATTAATACTATTCACAACAGCCAAAGAGTAGAAAAACTGCTATGGCCATCACTCCATCAATGAATAAATAAACAAAATATCAACACAATGGAACACCATCCTGCCATAAAAATGAACAAAGCACTGACACATACTACAATGTGGATGAACCTTAAAAAGCAAGCTAAGTTTTAAAAAAGTCAGACACAAAAGGTCACATGTTGTATTGTTCCATTTATAATACATAAAATATCCAAAATAGGTAAATCCAGAGACCGAACACAGCCTGGTAGTTGCCAGGGGCTGAGAGGAGGGGAAATGTGGAGACGCGGCTTAATGGGTATTGGATTTCCATCTGGGGTGATGGAGAAGTTTTGGAACTAGACAGAAGCAGTGGCTGCGTAACGTGAATGCACTAAATGTCACTGAATTGTTCACTTACAAATGGTTCAGTCTGTGTTATGTGAATTTTACCTCAATAAATTTAAAATCACAGGTGCCCAGACACATTATGAATTTTGTTGTTACTGCTTATTTTTCTCTACTTTTTAAAAATCTAAAATGTAAACTCGTTCTTTTTATTACCTGATAATAACGTTGAGTACAAATGCCCTATTATTCATTTAACCATCCCCCTATTAAAGGATCAAGTTATTTCCAGCCATTTGCCATTATAAGGCTGGAGCAGAATCCTCACACAGGGCTGTGCTTTCCTTTCTATAGAGCAGACACCCAGACAAAGGATTACTATTGTCAAAGGGCCTGTGTATTTAGACATTTCAAATTATTTTATGAAAAATCGTAGCAATTCACATTCTTAACAGTTGGCATGTATTTCTTTTAATTTTTGCTTATCTGGATAGTAAAAATATTGGTTAACTTACTGTCGCTTTAATTTATATTTCCCTACTAAGTAAGGCTGGTCATCTTGTCATACTGGCCATTTGTATTTTCTCTTCTATATGAATTCCCTATTCCTCATCTTTGCCTATTTTTTAAAACAACATATGAGCTCGACAGGGCTTTTTATTTTTAATTTGTTAAATTTCCAAAATTTTACTTTATTTATGTATTTATTTTTAAGGTAGGGTCTTGCTTGTTGCCCAGTCTGGAGTGTAGTAGTGCAATCATAGCTCACTGCAGCCTCAAACTCCTGGGCTCAAGCAATCCTCCCATGTAGCTGGGACTACAGGTGTATGGTACCACGCCCAGCTAATTTTTCTTAATTTTTATAGAGACAGAGTCTCTATGTTGCCCAGGCTGCTAGAACTCCTGACCTCAAGTGATCTTCCCGCCTCAGCCTCCCAAAGTGCTGGGATTATAGGCCTGAGACACAACATATAGCCAAATTCCCCAAATTTTAATTCAATCTGCATTCCTTTGAGGTTTGTTTCATGATTGTAATTTAAAACATTTTTCAATTGACACATAAAAACTATATTACACAATGTTTTAAAATATGCATGTATGTGGAATGCCTAAGTTGAATTCATTAACACGTACATTACCTCACACTTTTATTTTTTGTGGATGTCACTTAAAATCCACTCTCAGCAATTTTCAAAAACATAATACATTGTTATTAACTATTGTCACAACATTATACAACGGATTTCTTGAAATTATTCCTCATGTTGAGCTGAAATTTTGTATTCTTTGACTAACATCTCCCCAGCTCTCCCTCGCAGACCCTGGTAACCACTTTTCTACTCTCTACTTATACAAGTTGAAATTTTTTAGATTCCACACATAAGGGAGATCATGCAATATTTTGTCTTTCTGTGCCTGGCTTATTTCAGTTAACATAAATGTCCTCCACATTTACCCATGTTGCAAATGACAAGATTTCCTTCCTTTAAAGCTAAATAATATTTGTGTGTGTGTGTGTGTGTGTGTGTGTGTGTGTGTGTGTGTGTGTGTGTGTGTATGTATCACATTTTCTTTATCCATTCATCCGTTCTCGAACTCCTGGTCTCAAGTGATCCTCCTGCCTCTGCCTCCCAAAATGCTGGGATTTCAGGCGAGAGCCACCAAGGCTGGCCTTATCCACACATTTGTTGATGGGCACTGAAGTTTTTTCCGTATCTCGGATACTGTGAATACTGCTGCAATGAACACGGGAGTATGGATCTCTCTTTAACATACTGATTTCCTTTTCTTTGGATGTGTACCCAGTAGTGGGACTGCTGGATCATATGGTAGTTCTATTTTTAATTTTTTGAGGAACCTCCAGACTGTTTTCCATAATGACTGTACTAATTTACATTCCCACCAATAATGTGCAGGGTTCCCTATTCTCCACATCCTTCCCAACACTTATGTTTTCTCTTTTTGATAATAGCAATTCTAATAAGTTTCAGATGATATCTCATTACAGTTTTAATTTGCATTTCCCTGATGATTAGAAATATTGAGCATTTTTTCATGAACCTATTGGCCATTTGTATGTCTTCTTTTGAGAATTATTTATATTCTGGTCCTTTGCCCATTTTTGAATTTTCTTACCATTGAATTGAGTTTCTTATATATTTTGGATATTAACCCTTATCAGACATATGGTCTGCAAATATTTTTTCCCATTACATAGGTTGTCTCTTCACTCTGTTAATTGTCCTTTGCCCATTTTTCTACTTTGTTATCTTTTTGTTATCAATTTACAAGGGCTCTTTCAATATTAGCAGTCTTAACCATTTAACTGGTTAAGTCATAGAGAATGTAAACTTTTCCCTCAGTCTATCATTTGTTTTTTGTTTGCTTATGGTAGTAGCTATGTTCATCTCAAAGTTAAAATAACAGTCTTGGATCTTTACTTCATGCTTTATCTCATTAAGAAAAGAGAGCACAATGAAATGTTAAAACAGAATAAAGTAGAAAGGACCAGCAGTTGTCTTTGGAAAATGAAATGATTATGGGTTTTGGTGCCTCTTTTAAAAACTCCACGGAATGACCTACCTGCATTACTGAAGTGTCTCTTATTGGGGTGACTGTAGTTATCTCTTGGGTGTCCATGCATCTGTGGGCCATGGGAGGCAGGCAAATGAGGCTTCTGAGGGTGAAGGTTGTGTGAGGTATGGGACTGAGAGATCAGAGAATCCCGGCTTGAGCCTGAGGCCTCTGGTCGAAATGGTTTCTTACCACCAATCATGTCATCTTTCTTCTTTTGCTCCTGCGGAGTACAAGGAAATCAAAGAAACTTAAGATCCCTAGGCTTAATTCCCAAAAGCAGAATGAAGACCATCACCTTTAAATAGTTCTCTGGTCCTCGACTTCTGAACTGCCATTTACTACCGTCTTACCAAAAAATGCTCATAAATTATTCCACTGAGCTCCCAGAACCTAACAGTGACCCATCTGCTGAGTTTGACCTCCACTGCTGAGTCCCTGTGAGAACACATGCATGGCCTGCTAGACATTGCCACACAGGTATGGAACAGGCACCCAGGCTGTCGGCACTCTGGGGATCATCTTGGACCATGGAAAAGCAAGACTACCAACTTTCCAAGGTAACCTAGAACCACCCCTGACTATCCAGTGGGAACTAGTTCCTACCCCAAAGCCATCAACCTAAACATCTTAACGTTTGAGTCACATCACTCCTTTACCATAGGGGTAAAATGTTTGATATAAAAACATCAAAAATAAAGTAAAAAAAAAAAAAGGAATAAGAAAAAAATTGTAAAGTGACCTAAAAATCTAACAACCAAGGAAATTATTATTAATAACTGGCCCACATCTTTCTAAGCTTTTTGGTGTGTTTATATAGACTTCTTTAAACAAAAATATTATTTGGTATCCTTTTTCCCCTTAATATGTTGTGAAAATCTTCCCATGTAAATACTTATTTCTACTATATTATATTTAATGATTGAACAGTACTCCCCAATATGGATACATTGTGATCTATTTAACCTATTTCTTGTTGTGGGACTTCCAAGTCATTTCCATTAAAAGCATGTTTAAATCCTTCTCTTTAAACTACATTCTTAGAAGCAGAATTGTATGTTTTAGTCTTTTGATAAATCTTGCTGAACTGTTCTCCCCAGAAAGGCTGTTACAATGTATACCACACTAGTAGGGTATCACTATTTTTGATATTCAAGTTATCAAAAACTTGATAGTTAAATTAATGAAGCCCTTTACCATTATGTGTCCAACTGATTTTTACTCTCTCCTAGGGGCCTTTCCC
Source organism: Indri indri (assembly GCA_004363605.1). Lineage (NCBI taxonomy): Eukaryota > Metazoa > Chordata > Mammalia > Primates > Indriidae > Indri > Indri indri. The sequence goes on from RJWJ010004245.1 coordinate 71,579, forward strand.
AACTATTTCATTCCCTCCTGCAGCCTTTCATGGCTATTCTTTCATAGACTTTTTACATTGCTTAAAATCTGCATTAATATGAGCAGTATTAGTATATTTTTCCTGTTTATTACTGATCTAACATATTCTTCCATGCAAAATTAAATTGTAAACTACTTGACAGTACTACTTCATAGGCCAACACAGCACTGGGCATAGTGCAACGAATACTTCTGAGCACCCACCCTGTCCTCAGCACCATTCCAGGCACTGAGGACACAGCAGCGTACAAGAGACACAAAATCTCTCCTTCACGTCAGTGGAGGTGGTATTAAACGTTCACAGATTGGCCCAGAATGTCCGATGGCAAGCCGGCAGATCTGCAAACGGGACGCCTGCACAAGGAATACTGCCTCTGGGCGTCCTCCGAGTCACTTCTGCACCCATCCCCCTCCTCCAAAAACGGAAAGGCCACATCTCAGCACCTTCTCGTGTTTCCTTCTTTAAATGAGCAGTTCCAACTACCTACAAAAGCTGCAAGGACACCAAGTACATGGCCCAGAAAGAACAGAAAAAGTATTTGTGCCCACAATCCTGTTACCGATTGGCAGCCACATTTATAAGCTACTGTAAGATATGTGCACGTGGAAGCAGAAAAGACCTGGTGAATAAATGATTCCAGGACATAAGGACAAGGGTGACAACTCTGTCAGAATTTTAACAGTTTGGTTCCCATGCACTGACTATTTTACCCATCTGGTCTTGCTGTTTGACTACTAATACAGTAAGCTGAGAAGCTGTACTGCTAATACAGCAAAGGCGCACACTGTACTAGACAGGATAGGCTACGGACTGCAGCCCACATGCTTTGTGACCTATGGTAGTTTTCTTCACCCCTCTTGGACCTGTGCCTCTGTCTGTAATGTAAAGGTAAACAACCAGTGACCTTTCTGGCACCAATAACCACCCAGGATCCTATGACCACCTTCCCGGGAAAAAATAATAATTAAGGAATTTTTCTGTGGAATTGGTTTTTATTTATTTGTATAAGCTAAGATTAAATTTGTATTTTACCTCCTCTTCTTGAGATCTTTTCTTATGAGCCATCTTGTATAACTTATGTAGTTTTCGAGCATCAAATTCTGTAAACTTGGAAACAAAAATCCACAGGTTCCTTTAAAAAAAAATTAAACTTCTGATGAATTATAGAATTAAAAAATCACTTTTTATTCTCTTTATGGATGGCAGGCTATTGAATTTTGCTGTGAAATACTCTCCAAGTATAGAAATTAAGTTACGGAAGTATTCGTTCAGGTCTTTGCATCAATAATACAGTAAATCCTCACTTAAAGTCGTTGATAGGTTCTTGGAAACTGCAACTTTAAGCAAAACAATGTATAACGAAACCAATTTTTGGTTCTCATCAACGTTGTAACAAAACAATGTTGAAGGAAACGCATTATTTGAGGACTTACTATATGCCTTTTTATGCTTCTGTCAAAAGAATTCGACCAAATTTCTATCCATGGTAATTAGTACTCTATCTCTAGTCCTAAAAGTTTTCCTCAACCTTCCCCATTTTCTGGTCTGCTACTCAGTTCCTCATCCCCGCCACCTCTTCCAGGTAAAGACCTACATTTGGTTGGTCATCTTTGTGCTCTTCCACTCTTTTCTCTCAGTTGTTACCACCAAGGCCTGTCATTTCTTCCTTAAAATTCTCAGTGATTCCTTCCCTCCAATTCCATTCCACTCACCCTAACATGGCATTATTATACAAAAGGGGAATGATACGATAAAAACAGGTGTTTAGAAAGAGGAGGTATAGGCAGTCACAATAGGTCAGAAAAAGAGTCTCATATCCTCTCAAACTTTCTAATGGGCAGTTTCACCACGCCAAGCCATGCCACTGACAGAACACCTGTATAGGGTGTCTCTAACAAGCAAACCTACTGCATCAGGTGGAAAGCCATTCACCTTCAAAGGGCTTCGGTCTGCTTAACAAACTGCCTTTAACCTCCCAGTTCCCTGTCTGTCTCACTTTCAAGGCTTTGCTGAAGCCCGAGAACTCTGTTCATCTGAGTAATTCTACTCTGCTTGTCTATGTTCAGTTCAAGTGTACCTGCCTGCCTCTCAGAAGACCTCCCTCCCTGACTACTCTACTGCATGTGCTTCCTTTTGCTACACTTGGTCTTGCATTTACCACTTCATGATGAACAGTTTCTCAGGAGTCTTACCTTGTACTGTTTTTGAACACTTAAAGGTCAAGGACCTTTGTATGAATTAGCGCTAGCCAAGATCACAGTGACTGCATATTTAAACACAAGTCTAGCTTCACAGATCTATGCAATAGGATGACCTGTCGCTGTCTTCTAAACCAGGTTTAAATCAATTAGAAAGAAAGCCAGATGTGTTCACTAAAGGAAGAAGTTGGTAACAGTGTCAAGTGGACAAGAAATAACATTTCAAAAATTAGATCTTTCATTTATGGGTATGAAGCATGCTATAGACGGCATCATGACAGAAGTTTTCTTAAATCTATTTTTCACTTAAAAACCAATCCACTGACATTAGACATATTATACAAAGATAATCACATTATCCACGAAGTATACAAATTCAAGGTAACTGGTTTATGAAAGGAGACTTAATGTTACAAATGCCTTTTAGAATTTCCAGGCATGTTTTCTTAAAATATCACAAGTGAATATATAAATGAACATTTATAAATCATGATGCCTTACTCAATTTCTAGATTAACTACATCAATGCAAATTACTACTTTAATTATTAAAGAAGGAAATGAGAATAGAGAACTCATAGTTCTTGTGGTTTTAACCCTTGTTTTACTACATGTGCTGGTATGGAACCAACTGATTAGTTGTATTAGATATAGTAACATCTGAATATCAACCTGAAGTGAGTAAAGTAATTAAGACCAGATGATTTCCCTCCCATACAGGTTTAAAGAGAATTTATTTCTGAGACTAGGCCAGCAAATCCAGTATCACTGTCCCTCTCCTATAAAATACATTAATGACATCATCCTACGCCATTCGAAAGGGTGGTCTCACAGTGGAATGGCCTATTTCAGGAAAAGGAAGTTAAAGCCTGCAGAAATGTTGCCAATAGATGATGTTTGTTGGAGAAGAAGATTTTTCTTAGGTCACTATGCTACCTTTTATTCAACAGAAACAGAATACATCCACACACTCTATCAAATCAAACTGGGCAGATTCAAGGCCAAACTGGTTACCTCCTCCACAGTTTGATGTGCTCCTGGTCTGAGTAGGCTTTAAGGCACTCGGCTATCCGGTCTCCAATTTTCAGCAGGCAGTTTCGGGTGTGTTCCAGCTGTTCTTGCACATTTAGTCCCTTGTCAGGTTTGTCCAGCTGTTTCAGTGCCTTTTTCACGGGCCTCATCCTCTCTTTACACTGTAAAAGGCCAATAGAGTAGAGAATAAACCAACTGCAGGAAAGAAGTCTTCTTGTTTGCTTACTGTGCCCTAAATTCCCACATCAGAGAACACACAACCCGCCCTCATGCCACACGACTACCAGAGGAGGAGGCAAAGCCAGTACAGAGGAGCAAGAATCAGAGCCCGAAACCCTGAGGTGCAAGTGCCAGCACCACTGCTTAGAGTTATATGATGACCTTTTTTCACCTTACTTAACCTCTCTAAATGCTGTTTCCTCATCTGCAAAAGGGGCACGATCATACCTCACAAGGTCATTATGAAGATTAAATGAGGAGCATTACTACAGACCTAACCTAAAAACCTCCCACCAAAAACCATCTAAAAATGAAGGATAGAATATTTACAAATCCTCCAGCGTGAGCAAGAGCAAGACCCCATCTCCACAAAAAATGGAAAATTAACCAGGTGTGGTGGCATGCACCTATAGTCCCAGCTACTCAGGAGGCTGCGGCAGGAGGATCGCTTGAGCCCAGAAGTTGGAGGTTGCTGTGAGCTATGATGATGCCACTGTACTGTAACTGGGGCAACAGAGTGAGACCCTATCTCCAAAAACAAAAAGAACAATAATAAAAAAATTTACAAATCCTTTAGACCTGAAATAAAGGGAAAGGTTTCCAAGATAAAGATGGTAAACAAAACACAAGAATCCTTTTCTCTTCTTCACCAACCCCACTAAAACATTAAAGAGACTGTCTTTTAAAAGGGATAATCCCACAAAGACAGGGAAAATGAGAGAGAAAACAATAGCAACGAAATACTGGTGGCATGGGAAATGCCTTAATTGACCTAAGAAAACAAAATCCTTAGCCAGCCGTGGGGAGAGCTGAGAACCAACCCGATGTATACTGCAAAATCCTCCCAAAGGAAGGTGTCTCTGGAAGTAGGGATGAGAGCTAAAATAAAAATTGGTTTAAAGGCTGCTTAAGAAGTAGCAGATACCCAGATTTGTGACAGACAGCCAGATCTCTAACTCCACCCAGCAATGGACAAGAAAGCTTATCTTCAGCGAGGATAAAAGACAGGCCTCTGAGCAGGGCTGCTCGGGCATCGTCGAGGGGCGAGTCCACCACACTGAAAACAGGGTTACGTGAACACATGCATGCTACATGAGCCACTGCCCAGTCTTCTGCCTCAGATCCTAGAATGAACAGAACTAGGCCCTCACCCTCCAGTCAGGAGATTGAGAGAGTCTTCACAAAATCTGACCACCCCAGAGGAAGAACACAAAGATGCTGACTATCCATGGGAAGTCTCCCAATGAAGCAGCCCAGCGAGATCACTCCACAGCGAAAACTTTCAAAGGGGCTCAAGCCCTACCCACACGGTTCAGAGCTTCCAATCATATGTTTAGTCACCCACTCTTAAATATGCAATGACAACTGAGGATTACCAAAGCCATTCAAGGAAAGTCTGTAACATGAACAACAGAAAACAAAAAGAAGTATAAACGCATGCAGAGAATGACAGGGGAGAAAAGAGTGTGGAAATAAAACATGACGAGAGAAATGAAAAACTCAAAAGAAATAATGTGAGATAAAGTTGAGGGAACCCCCAGAAAGTAGAGTAAAAACAACAAATGGAAAATTAGAAAAGATAAAACTAGGGACCTATATCCAGACTCTGATATCCAAAAACAAGGAATTCCATAAAAATAAAGATAAAACTCAGAACTTAGAGAAGGGAAAATTACCACAAAATAATTCAAGAAAATTTCTCAGAACTGTAGGAAATGATTTGTCAACCGCTGAGTATCCGGCACAATGAACTAAGTAAGACACAAGAACACGAAATTTCAGAATAATGAAAACCCTACAAACTTCCATCACATTGTGGTAATTTCCTATAGCTATACACTCATGATCTGCACATTTTTCAGTGTTATACTTCAATTTTTAAAAAGGATACAAAATAAAAAGATACACCACAAACTGAAAGATATATGTAATGGCTATAAAAAATAAAAGATTAGGATCAGGAATGTATAAAGGATTCCTACAGAAAAGGTAAGAAAGACAAATTACTCAAATTAAGCAAAGGATATGAATAGGCAATTCACTGGAAACATGAATGCCTAATAAACATGAAAATAAATGTTCGACTATACCACCAGTCAGTATTTTATATCCCTCAGATTGGCAAAAATTTGTAGTAGTATGCATTTTGAAAAATCCCAATGTCCATCAATAAGGGAAAGAACGCGTAGTGGAAGTCATAAAACACAGTAATATGAAGCATTTAAAACAGAGACACAATTATCAACATGGATAAATCTCAGAAACGCAAATGCTGAGGGAGGAAAAGCAAGTTAGAGGATTCACAAGCGCACCACTTACACAGTTTTAAACACGGAAATCAATACTCTGTGTTGTTTATGGACACATGGGAGGCAGGGCTGCGTGGCACAGTGGTTAAGGACCCACACTCTCATGACAAATTGCCTGGGTCAAAACTCTGCTCTATGTCTTAGCCGTGTGACATAGGACAAGTTGCTTCACTCTCGTCAC